>BMAO01012660.1:0-27115 GCA_019973975.1 Trichonephila clavata | reverse complement strand
GATATTTATTTTGTTTATCAAACGTCCGTGCTTGGCTTCTTAACAAAGTGACAGATATTGCTTAGGTTGAAAATTATTTTTCATAGTATTATTGTCTGCTTTAATTCAATAATTCGTGTCATTTTAATTTATCTGATAATTTAATTGTTGATATATAATTGCCTGGTGTTAAAGTTATGTTGCTTAAGTTGGCATCTTGTGTATCTATTCTAAATATGTTAGTTCAGTCGGAGAAAAGAATCGTATTGTGTAATCGACGCTGGTTGAGCTTAATAGGTATTTAAATTTTATATATTTTCAAGATATTCACCCAGAGATTTTTTTAATCATTTGAGTGATAATAAGAATAAAAGTCTCCCGTGAAATATAAAATTTGACTACTATTTTCCCTATTTACTATATTAATCAGTTAACTGTGCCCCTCCCCCTGTGTTTGAGAGATGCACAACTATGTGTGTCACAACAAGCGAGCGATGACGATAATACACGTTAATAACAGAATAAGTTTCGCTTTTAAAATTTTCGATAAAAAAGAGGGGTTTATTTTATAAAATTGCCAATTTTATTATTTTTTTTTTGTTTGGTAGCGGGTTCATGTAGTCGATGGTCCTTCCGACTCAGTTTTTATAGATTATCTCTGAATTTGAGTGACCATCAAAATTCCCGGACTAAGATACCGAAACAAATACTATACTGTTCGAATTAATTGGGACAAGAGGTACGAAAACGATTTTTCCTAAAACCTTAGCTTTTAATCGTTACATACCTTTAGTAGACTGGAAAATCTCTGTATTAGTACGAAATATGTCCTCCTGTAGCAGAAATGGCCTCTACAATTAGTCTTAGTATTGACTTCACGGGTGCAGTGTACATGTTCTTAATTTCATCATCGTGGAACCACATTTATGTAGCACGTTTTATTATTTGTGCTGTTGTCATGCAACTCATCTTAGGTAAACGATTCTTGAGAATATGCCATAAGTTCTCAACAGGATTTGGTCTGGTGAATTACCGGTCCTCTTAAGCATTTTTATTTTATTTACCGGCATAAAAAAGTATGGACAAATATCGAATTGTGACAAGAAGCCAAATCATGTTGAAATGTTCCGTCAAATATTTCCATGGATGGAACAATTCTATTGCGTAATATGTCTATGTATTTGACATAATTCCTCATCCCTTTAAGAAGAACTAAGCTTCCGGTAATATTTGTTGTGAACAAATCCCAAAACTTTTGTTTTGAAAGGTGTTTTACAGTCTGTTGGGTATGATCTGGTGGCAATGTTGATTAAAAATTGCTGAATCCTCGGTCTTGTTGCCTTACGGCTAACTTCCAGAAGCCTTTTTTCGTATAGTTCAGAGGTTGACTTTAACTCCATAAACGCTTCTAAGGTCTTTGCTTATATTTCTTAGACTTATTTCATATTTCTTTTTGGAATTTTATGTTCATGGAGTAGTTTGAAGTGGCGCGCTTATCCTGTAGGATAGAACCAGGTACCTTTGGATCCGAAGCCGAGTAACTTATCTACTACACCAAAATGATCACCGTGGTGCGGAGGTAGTTACTGGCTTATATAGATGGTACCGCTGCAAGTTTACTCTTTGAGTCCACATTTTCCTTTTCTTTTTGAAGACGATCTTGCGTAATCTTGAAATGTCCTCAAATTTATTGAAATACTTCAGTTACCTACACCAACTACCATAGCTATATCTCTCACAGTCATAGAAGTGTATTCATTAAGAGTGATTATCTTAGAAGGCTTCCTTAGGGTAATATCTATCTCAGAACAAGTAAAAGTAATTCGCGTTAAAAGGTACGCAAAGCTGCAACAATGAAAAGCTCACAACTGGGCAATTGCTGCACCAAAACCAATCAAATGAATAAATATTGTCAAGGTTGATCAGTCACATTACCTCCAGGCAGATATAACCTATTTGAGGGGGTTCAAGACATCTCTGATAATCACATACCAACTCATACAAAATAAGATGTCAATCATTGGCATAGCCAAGTAATTTTAGCACGTTTTTCACATGTTGTATTTTACAATAATGCAACTAATGAATTTTTTACTAACCGAAAGTAGTACTATACTTAATTTTTTTTAAAGTTTAAAAATTATTAAATTTAAATATGATTCGGCTCACATCTAGGGCACAAATGCCGAAAACCCGAGGTCAATCGGTTGCTTATTGGCTGAGAAAAACGTAAGACAAAATATGGAACGAAGACGAAATTTGCGTCCTAATAGCGTTTTTTTTTACACTACGTGAAAAACGTGCTAAAAAATGCTTTTCCCAATTAATTCGAACAGTATAGTATTCACTTACTCTTCTCTCTTTATTGAAAAAACGTTGTCTGCTTGTCTTGACACTAAAGAAGCTCTGATGTGGGTGCTGTAGGGTTGATCACAGTCTTCTTACCAGAAAGAGTATCCTAGCCTTTCCCACCCTAATAAAATAACTGTTCTTTAGATAGCATGACATTGGATCACTATTCTAATGTCAGCACATGGTTCTAACAGCAAACAATTGGCATTTACAATATTCGATAGCTAGGTAACTTCAGCAAAGCAGCTATCAATGGACACAGCACCTGGTCGGCGTCCCGCATTTGTCCCACGGCTGACTATATACCTGGTGTGGAACCCTATTATAAATCCACTTTCCGACCTTGGCTTTTCCACCTTTTAGACTAATATCTAAAAAACATTAACATCGCTCATAAACAAATCCATTATGCGAACTTATACGCCATTTCAGTCGGTACATACGGAAACGCAAGAGTTCATCTTAAATTGTTATTATTTTTTTATTTATTTGTTTTACATCCCACCTGACCTCCAAAAATTCTAAACATCTTGAAATTTAAGAATATGTTTTGTTTCTCTCAACAATTAAAATTTAAGTAGCTAATGTCACTACTTCTTGCACATGACGAGTATATTCGTCATGACATAAAATCCTACAATTTCTTCATGACGAGTATCCTCGTCATCACTGTTAACTGGTTAATAATTTTTTATACATTGTTTAGTATGCCTTTATGTTATAGATATCTACTGAAATATTTGTTTAATTCTTCAAAAAAGTAGTACTAGAAGTATTTTGATATTTAATCATAAATAAGGCAAATTTTTGTAATAAAAATTTTAAATGCTCTAAGCATATGTTTTTTTATTAATTAGTGTTTCAGTCTTTCCTATCTATGCTTCTGTTAATATTGCTTCAGTATTTTCAATGTAAAACTGGACGATCATTTTTAATAATTTAAAGAAAATAAACGTTTTTGTATTACTATTACGTGAAAAAATTATTACTAAAAGTAATAATTATAACGCCAAGTATAAAAAAATTTAAAAATATTTAAAAATGTGTGTACACAAATATTTTTATCTATTTAAAAAAAAATTCATTACTCTGGTATTTTGATTTCTAAATTTACTAACAATAATAGGACTGCAATTAGAATATATCATAAGTCAAAGGCCGTGACTATATATAATATATTTCGGTTTAGTTGTCCCAGATTATAAATTAATGCTGGTCATAGAACCTTTTGATTGATGCGATTTGATATGAATACACCTGACAGAGAAATGGTACGTGGAATACTGCATTGTTTCAACCGTTTAATTCAACGGTAATTCTGCCATAGCCAAATTGTTGTACCTAAATGGCTTATTGTCACACAGAAAATTAGATTTGTTTTGATATAGTAATGTAATTATTCGAAGATTTTGCTTTTCCCTACAATGATTTTGATTTTATATTATATTTATTTCTGCAATATAACTTGTACGTCCAGTAAGGTTTGTTGTATATTTCAGCCAGTGACTCTTCATCAATTTCCAAGATATGGAATAAATTGTATTTCCACTTGCAAATAACAAGTAGCCGCGGTAAACCAGTAGTCCTGGTCACGAACTCGTGGGTGGCGTGGCGTGAGTTCGAGCCACAGTGCCAATAAAGATCTGGCGTGTAGTGGAGCTACTGCACGCAAAATTGGTCTTACTGTGGCGTGGTGTGCTAGTGGTGAGTATCATTTTCGTCAGTAAACCTGTGGCTCAAAATTATGAATTCCGTCGCCAATAGCCTTCGTGTTGCCATGTAGTTAAACGTTAATAAAAACTCACTCACTAACAAAGTTTAAATATTATTTTATTTAAATAAGTATATAACAGCTTAGGCTTAAGCGGTGTGTTTTACAGAACAAAGCCTTTCTCTCCTTTTCTCTGAGAAAGATAGAATTTAACTAAATATTCAGGTTGTCTCAAAATTAGTGCTCAAATTCTGCACATCAAGATTCATTTTTGGAGTATATAAAGTGCTCAAAGAACTGCACCCGTAGGTCCCATAGTTTTCGAGAAAAGTACGAAAAACAATGTGCACCTGTGAACACACACACAGACCACATTGGACAGATCAAAAGCAGTACTTTCAAATATTTCAAAACGCAATTGTTCAAAGAATCCGACGTGGTGCATATCGATGCAGGTTTGAGCGCGCCGTAGAATGGACGAGCGCACACATCGCACCATCCAATGTCCCTCGTACAAGCGGCATAAACAGGAGCAACTGCCTCCGTTGGTGTTGTCGCTAAGTCTCGACACACCAAATCTTTGCGATTGACCCATAAGAAAAAAGTTCAAACTTGTGAAATCTGGAGATCGTGTTGGTCATAGAACCGGAGTCCTAGGTCCAATCCAGCAGAAAGAGCTGGAGCCACATCATAAGCCATCATACATCATCATATACCGTATTTTTCTCGTTAACTACGGATCGAACAGGTATAGTTCTTCGGACATTTTTATGAACTTCTGTTTGGACACAGTTTGGGTACTATTTATCGAAACCTGTTATAAAGAGGAAATAAAGTGCAATATCCTGTCAAAATCTAACAATTAAATTTATCTCTAACTAGACAAAAAGTATTCCAATTTAAGTTCAGCAATTACATCGTTTCATTTTAGGGGTTAACATTTTCTCACGTCTTCGATTAAGGTATCCGACTACTTGCGACAACTTTTTTTTGAAAAAATGAAGATATGGGGACTTTTTTGCTGCTTTTAGATATTTTTAGTACATTTTAAAAAAATTATGCTATAATTATGAAGAGAAAAAGAATATATTATTACTAAAATGGGGAAAATGGGGAAAAATTGACAAAAAATAACATAAACGCGGCCCCTTCTGTACAAAAAGTTTATTAACAAATGTTCAATTTTTCAATTCTGGTGTGTTACTATGATATTCATTTTTGAAATGACCTTCAGGATAAAAGATACTTTCATTTTTACAAAAAAACTAGAGCCCTTTATCTTAGTTATTATATGAAACTGCTTAAAAAAAACAGTGTTTATATTCACATAAGGAACTGTAAATTTTGTAATAAAACAGCGATTGATACATCTGAAGGTTAAAATACTTTTACTGTTATACAGAACATACACAAAAAATTTCAGTTAATTATTTTCAAAAGTTTTTAGCAATCGCTGTCCCGCTTGAGTTTTTAAAAAAAACACATTTCGAGTAAAACGCATTTTAAAGTATGACATCTTGCTTTTAAAGTAATATCATCTGCTTTTACTAAAACACTTGTAGTTTTTGTTTCAGTGAACGGAAAATAATAAACTTGGTATTTTTATAAAGCCAATAAGATGGCCTATAAAGTAAAATTGGAAAAAAATTTGACAACTGTTGCAAATTCATAATTTTAGGGTAGTCGATGCCTTATTTTAACTTCCTCTCTAACATCCCCTTTCAAAAGTATTAAAGGGGAAAATATACATAATGAGTAGAAGATAGAACTAAATCAGTTTGTAATGTATATGCTTAAATTTTCAACACTCGATCTGATTTCGGTGGTAAAAGCAAAATTCTTAGAACAAAATGAAACGTATGTCATCCGATTTAAAAAATAAACTTCATATATTTTTTGAATTACATTGTTGAATAGGAAAAGTTCTAAAACAGCTAATATATCTTTGGAATTCCTTATTAAAATGTATTCATATTTTTAATAAAATTATAAATTATAGATACACTAGTAAATATTGGTAAATATTTTAATTTATTTTGTTAAAAATTTGTCTAACGAATGAATTACATTTGTCATGTTTCTCAAAAAATATATTTTATCTTCTTAATATATTTAAATATAAAACTGCTTATGTATTTTTAAAATGGTGTTGACATACTTCTATGGCATACAAGGTGTGACACAAAAAACACGTGACTATGTGTGTAGCTTGAAAAAAGAGCGGAGTTGGCAACAATTGTTTTCGTGACATCATCTCAAGCATCTCCTCTATCCATGTGGCCAGCTTCGCATTAATCGATCAAGCCAGTTGGGAGTACTTCGTCATTAAGAGAACATGTGCAACTGCTTTCTGCCGGAAAAATGTCGAATCAACATCGTTTCTAGTGAAACTTAGAAAATCAGCTACGAAAATATTTCAAATATTAACCTAAGCTTATGAAGAAGAAACTTTGTCTCGTGCACATGTGTATGAACTCTGAACATTCATACACATGTGCACGAGACAAAGTTTCTTCTTCATAAGCTGAACCTCTTTGGTTTTCAGGATAAAGGGTTAGTGGGGAAGAGGATGAACCTGCTGGGTGTCGAAGGTCAGCAATTACATAACAAAACAGAGGCAAAATTCGTATTATGAGTGGCTTCCTACTCACATCAGTGGTCAGACTATTAATCAACACTATTACATCGAAGTGCTAAAAAGACTTCAAAAAAATATTAGGAGAAAAACTCGCTAGAATTGGGGAGTGAAGGATGGCTGTTGCACCAAGACAACGCATCCGCTCACATGGCCCTATCTGTCAAGGAATTTCTGACCAGCAAAAACATTACTTTGTTGGGCATCTTCCTTATTCAGCTGATTTCGCCAAATTCGACTTTTTTAATATCGTACAGTTGAATCTTGCTGAAAGGGAACCCATTTTACCTCAGTTGAAGAGGTTCAGGCAAAAACGGGAAATGTCCTAAAGGAACTTCCAAAAACCTCGCTCCAGAACTGTTACCAGCAATGGCAGCCCCGAATTCAGAGATGTGAGAATGCTGCAGGGAACAACGTTGAAGGTGATAATGCCATGGAGAACTAATTTAGAAATACATTGATTTATTGAACCAGTCTCGTTTTTTGTGTCACACCTCGTGTTGTTGCATTCGTTAAATTCAAGTCCAAATGAATCCAAGGCTAATGTTTTCACTGAAAAGAATTGTGATTAAAAATTATGTTTACTGTTGACATTAATGGCTGTTCTTTACTTGACTTCATTTATTAATCTCTTGGAATTACTTTAAAAATTCGCAGCTTTCTATTACTGTAACACATAAAATTACTTACTTCTCTCGTAAAATATTTTAATGCTTTTAAATTCATGCTTTTCAAACTCAGAACTTCAAAATAATCAAAATATTCTGTGAATTTTCTCTTGCGATAATTTTGTTAAGATTTGATCATTTTGAGTCAGAGATTTAACTTAGAATACACACTTAGCTTCTTTTTCTGCTGAGAGCAGGCTCGGAATGTTTATTTGTGCGATTATCTTGAATGTCCACAAACCTGAAATGAAAAAAAAAATCTTATATATATACTCTGTTTTTACAAGATAGTAATTGTAAAAACATGAGTTGTATCTTTTGAAAAATAAAAGATTGGTTCCAGTCTTAAGAAATCAGAAAAAAATATACCATAAATTATAATTTTCCTGTTAGAATCTTAAACATTTTAATTCATTAAAATTGACATGTATCTCTAAAGTAAATTATCATCTGAAAAAAAACATGCCAATAATTAATGCACGCAAACAAAATTAGGCAAACTAATGCGTTACACATAAAAATTATTTTATTCAATGTCCCTTTCTGACACTAATTCTATCATATTCTAACGCATACGCATAAAATGCGTAAAGCAGCGTAATGACACATACACATAAATTGCGTAATATTACAGCGCCGGATAGGTGGAGTATTTAGTTTGGTACTTGTACGCCCAAATTTGTGGGTTCGACCAAGGCACAAATTGATAAATTTTCATGATGCAAAAAAGCGACAGCGTCATGCTGTATGACTATAGATCCTTTGAGTGCCTGTTAGTCTTGGGTATAATCTCGGAAAATTAAACTCCAAGAAAAAATTTGCATCATCAGAGCTTAGCTGCCTACCTCTGGGGAGGAAAATGGGCTTCAAAATTATTTCTGGTGATTGGTATACCAACTATATGGCGCCACACTAAAAAGCGATATCAGCTTCAGGGAAATGTACTAGGTCTGAAATGATAAAAATATCAATCCGCAGCCCCATTAAAATTTTTTTGTAAAATATTACTGCTATCATAAGGAGTGTGCCTTGGTAATCTTCTCCATTCTCTATTGGTGAAATTATTTCTGTAATATCTTGAAACTCAAAATTGCTGACTATTCTAAACTCTTACGATTTTGATGTCTTTATTATTGTCGAAGCTTTTATCTCATGAATCATTGAAGTACTACACACTTTTGTGGACCTTATTATTTTAAAATTCTCCCTAAATCGAGAAGAACCGCCAGTGGTGTTTTGGTTGGTGTAAAAAAAGGCTTGATTTCTGCTCATCTTAACGTGTACTCTGCACTTAAGAGTTTGGACTATATTGTAAAAAAATATTGGAGATCTCGTTTCCCAATGACCTGATGGTCAATGGCCAGGCATTTGATAAATAATAAATAAAAAATCTTGAAAGTTATCGAAGTTTTAGTGGATATAAGAACGAATTCGGCAAATTATCATCGTGGGTGAATTAATTTTTTTAAAATTCGTGTTAAATCAAAATCATGATAAGAAAATTGTGTGAATGGAAAAAAGAATTGTGTGTAATGGAATAAGAGAAACTTAGTTTATATTTACCGTATTTGGTATACATTATTCCAAAACATTGTTGCTAAATTAAATGAAAATTGTCATCAATTTCAACAAATATGACAAAAATTGCAAATTTCAGTCTCGTCTCCATAAAATAATTTGAAAATATTAAGATTCTTTTCTGTTATAATAGATTGATGACACATTTTACATGCATCTCTGTTTCTTACAAATAACAAATAAAAGTTTAACAAATAAATGTTCAGAATCGTGTCAAATTGAAATTATACTCCTGGTTTTGCGACATGAAAGTAGAGCGGTGTTAGGTTCTTTCATTAACATTTTTATTTATCTTTTTATTTAATTATAATGAAGAGAAATGCTTATGTTTTATGTTGTACGCTTCTTACTTTAAAAAAAATATGTTTGAAACACATAATATATGTGCTATTTTAATTTTTTTTTATTTTGTTGAAAAAATAAATATATTTTATGCAGTTTTTTATGTTAAGAAATAGCTTTAAACGGTGCATAATTAACATATAGTAAAAATGTAAATATATATATCGATATTATTCACCTCTATCCTGTTGCGGGAATCAACTATTTCAAAAATGTCCTACTGTGTGGTACGCTGAATTAAATTGGTAGAATGGTTTGGCACGCCAAGCTAAAAGGTTGCCGACCCCTGGTGCAGATCGTGGTCGACATTGTTATTGCCAAGTTCTGACTACTATCTCAAAAGCCACTTAGGACCTGATGAAACTTGTGGGAATCCAAAATCCTCACTTTGGCGTAGAAATGAGGACCGTCGCCAAAAGCCCTCTTGTAGCTGAACAGCACGACGTTAATATTCCCTCACTCACTCACTTAGCGTAGAAATTCGGAAATTAGTTTACCATCAAAAATGTCAATTTTGTTGTTTGACTGTGGTTTAGAATAAGGAAGTCCGTCGCCCAAAGCCTCTGTGATGTTTGTAATCATGACATAAATAATAATAAAAAAACATAAATTCAATAAAACCTGCAACACGACCGGTCTCCATTTGCCTCATGATTCAAAGCCAATACTTGAGTAGTGGTATACCAATCTATTATACCTATCACGAATCATGAAACCTACAATTTGATAATAATGAAGCCTATCACGAGTTCATGATTATTACCATTTGACTTCTACTGCTTGAGACTGTTGCAACAAATTTTCTTTCTAGAGGCTGGTAATTTCAGATTTATTTTCGTAGGATTAAAAAACTCGGTTTGCTTAACATTAGAACGTGCGTCGGTGTCAATTGAACACCGGGACCTGTTTAGTTTATTCATCTTTCCGCATTTTTACAGAGAATTTGAAAAAATTTTGTGATCTTTAATCATTTTCCAAGATGGTTATGAAGAAAATGTCTTGTAGTTCTAGGTTAACAGGGAGAGATTTTACAGCAAAAAATACCAAGATCATCCACTGTCTTCATTTCGATACCAAGGTAATTTGTCATTAATGAATTATAATTTTAAAAAAACTAAAAACAACCGTTTATATAGTTAATTGAACTAAATTGTAACTGAACCTTTTTGTCGCCAAATCTGGAAATGGGATCTGAAATTAGTTGCCAGAAGCGTAATGGGATCTGCAAATGGCAAATAATAATCCTGATGATCCTGATCAGCACAATGGAACAAAATTATTAAATTATTGTATTGTCATCGGTTTTGGACAAGTGAGCAAAATTTCGAATTAATATGTCATTTTAAATTGGGTAAAAATTGAGTTAAAAGATTCCGTTACATACAAGTAAAGCTTATAAAAGGGTGTTTAAAATAGCTATCCTTTAGTAAACAATATTTCACTAAGTAGATACCATTAGTAAAACAAACTTCCTGAAGTAATATCGCACATTTATATGACCTTCAATGCAGTGTTATTAGGTCCACAGCAGGAATGAGTGAGTTATGCCAAAATCTTTGTGTCTAAGTGTTTCGTTCCATAGCATTTGCTTATCTGCTCATAAAGAACTTAATTCGAATTTCGAGCCTTAAGCAGAGAAAACACCCTAAAGAGCGATGACTCGTAGAAAAGGTCTAAGCCCTGATGAGATTGCTAGTTGCGAGAGCATTCTGAGAATAAATCGGATGGTGGTGAGCTGTCTGGTTCTGATTTAGATTCCCATGAAGACAAACGATTGATTAAAAGTGACTACGAAGAATCTGACGCAAGTACAGATGATAATATTCCACTAATTCCTGATACATATGTCCTTAGGGATTGCACAGGATGGATACCCGCATAATAATAATGTTCCTGGGGCAGATTTGAGACTCAAAAGGTTTTACGACAAATCAGTGGTCCGCGAAACAATATACCAATGTAAGTTTTTCATGATATTGAGGCGTCATAATGTATGATAATTACATGAAATAATATTAAAAAGTCTTACAACTAAACTCTACTGCAGTAGTGCTGCAATTATTTAGTTATCACAATTAATTTTATATACATTATATCGCGGTGTGTGTCGAAACGAAAACGATGGACGTTTAAGGGTAATCCAAATACCGGACGTTCTACTGCTAAGCTAAATGCTTATTGAAATGAATGAGCTGAAAAAGCACCCAGTGTGATGAATGACACTGTTTAGTAGCAAAAAGGACCGTAATAAATAACCATAAAAGCAACATTATGTAACATAAATCTTTAAATTATATTTGTTCCAAGAAAGAAAAAAATGCAAAAGTACTAATTTGGAACAGTTTACTGTGAAGGTAGATCATCGTTAATGGAATATTTATTACTTTAGTTGGAAAGAAAAGAAAAGTTTTGAAAAGATGTGCAGAAAATTAACATTTCAAATTTCTGAATGGAACTTGATGTAATTTTTTTGAATGAAATATTTTGCGATTCTTCGGCTTTTTTCATTCCAGTAAGCAGGAAACAGAATTTAAAATAACTCTTTTTTACTCAAGTAAAATAATAATAATAATTACAACACAGTGTAGCTATTATTTTTTTAAGACTTTCAGAATTTGTTTTTTATTTTAACTCATTGGTAAAAATGTGGATGCATTGTATGATTTCGAATGAAATCAAAAATTGCATTATTATGTACCACGTTTTAATAGTACTCTCATGTCCAAAATTGTGGTCACAAACATGGTTTTTGACATAACTCTAAGCTACAAGTAAAACTGATAGAATTTGTATTTTATATATTTTAAAGAACAGGGAGTATACAATATCAATCTTCGGCTTTGGAAAAGAAGTTGCTTAGCGTTAGTTTTTGCAAAATTACTGAATTGAGACCGTTTAAGCATCTGGGATTTTTTTGTCTGTAGTTGTGTAAGTATTACAGAAAAGCAAACAAGTTTGCCTGTTTGCAGTAAGAATGACTTCTTCTAATTGCTTAGATGTTTGCTTGAAATGGAGAGTCACTGGCAGGCTTGAAGCTGGCCAGTCTCAAGCAGATGAGCTAGCTGGTTACAAGTGGTTCCGAAAGTAGTCTACCGGCTGAGAAATCATTCCAAACACGGGGTACTGTCACCAGGGAGATTATCCAAGGCCTCCACAGAGTAACAATACCTACACATGATCGTTACTTGACATTAAGTGCACGACGACATACATGGACAATGCTTCCTGAGCTTGCTCATAATCTTGCTGCTGTATCTGGAAGAAGAATTTACAGTCAGTCTACTTTCGTCAAGCAAATACTGGCCTTTACGTTCAGCATCCAGTTATGTGTATCTCTTTGACTGTATTCATCAGGAAAGACCGGTTAATGTGGATCCGTAAGTTTTAGTCGTGGACACTACAAAGGTTCTTTTCAGTGATGACTTTAGATTCACCACACAGAGGAATTCTGGTGAGTCTTCATCTAAAGGGAAAGTGGAGCTCGCTTTCGTCTCTCCTACATAACATATAACGATAGATTTGGTGGCAAATAAATCCTAGTCTGGGGCAGTAGTACACCACTGCACGCCTGCGATGTGGGTACTGTCAACGCACAGTGTTACAGGGATGTGGTCCTTGAAGGATATGTGAGGTTATTCCGAGATGCTATGGGCCCAGTCTACACGATGGATCATGCGCAGCCATATCTAACTCGTATTGTTGATGAAGAGGGTATTCGCTGTATGAATTGACTATCTTGACCTCCGGGTCTCAGTCCTATTGAATACGTTTGAGATAGTCCAGAAAGAGCCATTTCTTAGAGTAGTCCCATTCCCAGGACCCCGAAGAGTCAAAAGATTTACTTTTGGAAGAATGGACTTAGTTGCCTTGAACAATAATTGACACCCTCATCAACGGTTTGGTAGCTCATTATCCTTTAATAGCCGTGCATGGTCGTCACCCTCCGAAATAGGCCGTCTTTTCCTCGTTATCTCTGATTTATAATTTCCCATTTTTTTATGCTACCTGTATCTTAATTCAAAATTAAAATTTTTTCCACAACGTTATTTGTTTATTCTTCCTCACTATGTAATGTAGTCTATGTGCCAAATTTTGTAGCAACACAGCTAAAAAATTCATCAGTTTTCATAGACTTTACGGTTTCGACTTTAATTTTTACATGAGTGTATATAATCATTCACATATCTGCACACTCATGCAAACACACATATAGATAAAATCGACTTACATACTCCTTCATCATTAAATCTCCACAGCTATTAGACTTTCAGACTTCTAATTTGGCCAGCATGTTCCTTTTGTTGAATAGAGATCCGCTAACTATAGGTATCGTAGAAATTGACTTCCAAATGGAGCTGAAAAGGTGTTATAAGCAAATTTCTAATTTTTTGAGCTAATCACACTTACAAGTTTGAAATCTGACAGACATGTTTCTTTG
Organism: Trichonephila clavata; assembly: GCA_019973975.1. Classification (NCBI taxonomy): domain Eukaryota; kingdom Metazoa; phylum Arthropoda; class Arachnida; order Araneae; family Nephilidae; genus Trichonephila; species Trichonephila clavata. The sequence continues at coordinate 13,412 of BMAO01012660.1, read as the reverse complement.
GTTATTAGAGATCCTCTATGAACAAATTTTGCGGAAATAGAGTTTTCGGGGGCGTTAAATAAACCGAGTTAATTTTTTAACTATTAGACCTGCAGACTTGAAATTTGGAAAACATGTTTGTATTGTTCAGTAGAAGTCCGTAATAAGAAAACTTTTTCGTAAATCAACACCCAAGGTTGGGAGAGGTTATGGGGTTATAATAGATTTAAAAAAGTATGCTTAATTTTGTGTGCGGTTAAGCGACCGTAATTTTTTCCGCAGCAATTTGTGGGTACATGCTATATAGGGAAGATGATTATTTATTTGTGATTTAGAGTAACAGCGATGGTGAAAAAATGAAATAGAATTCGATGATATGCATGAAGATATAACAAAACACCAATGTGACTATTTTTACATATTATAGAATAATGAATATTCATAAGGCATACCATTGCTTTTAAATAGTATTTAGGCACATATATAATACTAATTTAATTATGCTTATCTTCTCTTTATTTTTATAGCTATCATTTTTATTCTCGGCGCATAACGCGCCCCTATAAATTTTGACTACATTTTTTTTGTTGTTGTTAAAAGTGCGCTTTATACGCTGGATCATTCTGTATATAAGCAAATTTATCTTTTTTTAAAGTTCTATATAGAAAAATTCTAAATAAATATGTAAAGGACAAAACAAAAGTATCGTTGCCAAATTATTTCTTAAAATACTACCTGAAACACAGCATATCATTTATATTATATTAACGGATAAGGGAGATAAAATAAAGTTGAATATATATAAATTTAATCAAATAAAAATAAAAATAATTTACATTTATGCGTCTTTTGTCTAATGCTATATTATCTAAAATGAACAGAGTTCGAGATGTTTTACAACTGACAAAAAAGGATTCGTGGAAGATCAAATCGTAAAACTTTAAAATGTATTCAAGACACACAGCAGCATTGATGACTTAAATTATATATTTTATGCCGTCCTCACACACCAGGACATTTCACTTCAAAAAATCTCAATTACAATTTTACTGCTTCACCCAGAAAACTATTTAAAAGAAATCCTTCTTTCTTCCAGAACCAATAAAATACTCTAAAGAGAGACAGAACCCATTCTTTTTTTTTAAAGAAAAAAAATCTCAAAACAATATCCTTTCCCACACCAACTCATATCGAATTCCTGTACAGCAAAACTCAAGCTTAAATGAGAGTTGGAATACAAATGAATCGTAGATTAGGATTGTAATCCACACCACACCAACACTAAGAAAAAAAATTCTAAAAAAAAATGAGAGAAAGAAGCCACCCCAAAGTCTTCTGAAAGAAAAGAAAAGAAATTCTTAATATAGAGTTTCCTTTCTCGCTAGCGCCCCCCTTCCGTAAGGATAGAGCACAAAGAATCGATAGACGGGAAGGACTCGCGAATCCGACGGAATCGTCAGTCGTGCGCCCGACACTCAACCGAGAGTTTGGTTCGTAGTGTCCCCCGGTCCAACTCGCGATAGCCCGACACGTGTTGTGTGGGTTGTGTTCTTTACTTTTTTGTTTTGGAACGGTGTTGGGGTTGGGACTGTGCCTGTGTATCTACCATGCCTGGACTTTTCCTGTGGGTTGTTATCGTCTTCTATAATGGATTTGTAACAGGTAAGGTTTTTTGGACTTAGAAAGTTTTGTGTGTTCTTTAAAGTTTTTGTTTCGTGCGGCGAAAATGTAAATAAAATGTCCGCTAGTAGCAATAAAATTTATAAAAATAGGATATAAGAAATAAAATTTTTAATAGTAATAAAAATATTTTATAGCAATTGTAATAAAAAATTTATGTCAAAATGTTTTTTAAATTACAGGGAATAAAAAGTTTATAGAAAACGATATAGAACAACTTTTTTTGTTTATGTGTACGATTAAAATATTTTCTCGTTTGGTTTTATGAGTTAAAATTATATTTTTTTATAAAAATAATCAATCTAGAGATAAACTTTCATATATAATATAAAAATTTTGCATTTATAATTATATGTTATTTATTTGATATATTTCAAACCATGACTAGAAGTATTTGTTTTAAAAAAATTGAGTCTTATATGTAAAAGTATTTATATAAATGAAATAATTTTATATTAATGAAAAATAAAAACTAAAATTTTTAATGCACTATAAAAGTCTAATTGCAAAACGTTCCAAATTATTAATCTTTATTTTAAAATTAATTAGCAATGTTTTTTAGAGTTTATTGTTATTTTATGTTTTAGGAGATGAAACGAATTAATTTCTTAGAATAAAAGCTTTTGATTCATGTTATTGAAGTTTGAGAAATAAAAAATATAATAATTAATCTTACGAAATTATTTTCATTTTTATTTTCTTAACGGAATTTCTATCATTTGACTCTTGAAGAAAGTTGGATTAATAAGTATTGATAAAGAATAATATTAAATTAAGTTTCAGATTTTTTTTTCAAAAGGTCATTTTGATGCAGCTTAGAAGAACATTATTAATTACTTGATTTGTTAAATTATTTTTCTGTACGATTTTCAGCATATGTGTTTCTCTATTTTTAAGTCTGAAAAATATTTTTACATATTTTATTTATATAGATTATATTTTTAAATAATATTTATACTATATGTAAAGTATATTATATGCATATATGCGCTAAAAATACTTTATATATTTCCGTTGTGTTTCGAAGAAAATGTTGCATCGAAACAACATTCAATTTAAATGGAAAAAAAATGTTTAATTTTAATTGACTTATTAAAATTTTCAATTAAGTTCTAAAAAAGCAATGGAAGAAAAATTAGATATACGAAGAATGGAATATTTGTTTTCATCCAAAGAAGTCTTTAAACAAAAAACTCAATCTAACAATGCATAAACAATATTCTAATTTTGTTAAAACTAAAAATTGAAATAACAAATGCTCAATTAGATCTAAATCTCACCAATTTCTTCCATACACAATTGTTAACATCACTCATTATTAAAACTGACTATCCACTCTATTTATATTACTTATCCTATTAAAATTATACTATTTTAATTGAAAAAAATTTCAACTGAGGTGTATATATATATACATTTTAATGTTTTTTGTTAATATTTTTTACTTATAAAATATTTTGGATCTCTCTTTTATTTTAAATTTGAATTTGTTTATAAATTATTGTATGCATCAGTATAAATTTTTTCTCTATATAAGTACATCTAAGTCAATTCGCCTATTCAAATTACGTTTTATATTTACCAAAACATGTATCTTGCATAAAAATAAAATATAAAAATGCATTTGTATGCTTGAGTTTTACGTGTCTCTTCAAATTTTAAATATAAATTACTAATATGAATACAGGAAATAATTAATATTAATCAAATCTTTAATAATAATTATTAGTTTTAAAACTCTATAATTTTAAGTGTTTTCAAATATTATTATTACTGTAATAGTATTTACTATGTATACATAATAATTTATGTATTTAATTACATAGTAATGTAATATTTTTTGCAATTTAAATGTATATCTTTTTCATACTTTTATGTTTATAGGAATGGGTTATTCGTATTTATTACCTAAAAAATTCGGTTATTGAATGAATGCATGAAATTAAATACATCCAATTTCGCGACATATCCAGTAATGCATAAGAATAAAATATCTGTAGACTTATAATACGCTCAGTCGTTTGGGAACAAAACAAAAAAAAAACGCAATTTTCGAACTTTTTCCTTTTGCTTGTCGAAAATAAAAAAAGCGAATACAAATCAAAATTGTAAAGAAATTCAATTTTCACTTACAGGTTATATTTGCATTGCTGTAAATTTTTAAAATTTAATATAAATAATTCGCTAAGCAATTTATTCAGCAAAGTTGAATTTAGTTTCCTAATTATTTACATTATTAATACATATTAAAATTTATAAAATTCTATAATAAAGTTTTATTTTCATTGTAAAAGTCGTTCATTATTAACCACAAAAGAGCAATAAATGTATATGGTCTGCGTTTTCTTTTTCTTTTCTCTAAAAATAGAATTTATGATTAGAATGTATATTTTTAAGCGAAGTTCATTAAAAATCTAATTAGTCTAAAGGAAAATTAGCTTTAATTACCGCAATATTTCGTAAGAGAATATTACAAAATATACAGATTTGCAAAATCAAAAATATTTACCGAAAGGTCAAGGAATAACAATTTTAAATTAGAAGTGTATGTGTGCTTTTAAAATTCAAAGAAGCTTAATAAACCTAATTTAGAAGCTATGAATTTTGATCGGATGTTACTTTGCATATTAATGCTGAAGATATCTTTTTTCTAACCTCATTAAAATGACTTTTGAATTTTTTGTATTGTTCAAACATTCAGACATCAAAGAAGCAAAACACAATTTTAAGAGTCTAAGCTAAAATATTAAATATCTACAAGAATGACATTTAAATTTAAGAGAGCTTTAATCGTTTTTCATTCGGAAAGTTGAACAAACTAAAGTAAAATTATTATATATATGCAAATTGTGACATTCTGAAGCATTGCATTCTATTTGAATTAAATGTCAGATGTAATCTATTCAGTGCAGTATATTTACATTTCTTTCTTTAAAATTATATGCATGTTATTGAGTATGCCAAAATTTGTTATTTCATTCCTTTTTCTTCTTTTTTTCATTTATTACAATAATAGAGTAAAAAAATTAAATTCTTCTCAAAAACGTTATTTATTTACGTTTATTACGTTATTATATTTTATTCTTGAATTTTAAGTTTTAAAGAAATATTTCTGACTTAATTGTGATCTTAAGGTTATTTATGTTATGTATTGTAAAGTTTCCAGAGGTTTTTTGAATAATTTTCTATAAAAATGTGTGAGAGGAAACAAAAAAAATATCGTCTGTTTTTTAAAGTAAAATGAGAATTCTATTGAAACGATCGACTTTGTAAAATCAAACAGCGTGTATTAACTTGCACGTATGTCCGATTGGTCAGCATATTTGATATATATGTCGACAGATATTAATTGGACACACGATGCGTTATAGATAAGATAAGCAAGTGTAAAATTGAATGTTGTTACTTAAATTTGTTGAGAGATGACATATGATTTTCCAATGATGAAAACTTGACATTTTTATTTAGATCTGGGTAATCATATTTCCTTTTTAATTGTTTTTGTTAAAATAAAATACGTATGAGTAATTTGTATTCAGTTCCTCCTGTGTAAATAATTTCTTCGTAAATATTTCAAGTCGATTTCCTTAATTGTGTATTGTGTGGATTATTTATGCCCTCTTGATTTGCAAATTACTTAACTTTGGATTAATTAAGATTAATTAATTAATTATCTTACAACCATCTATTATTTGTATTTTTATATAATATTTGCATTTTAATTTAATTAATTTCGGAATAATTAGCATAATTACACGATTTAATTTTAAGATCTTAGTTAAAAAATAACAATTTTATAATCTACTATTCGAAATGATTAAAATGCAATTTAATTATTAATAATGTTTGCATTAAACCATATTTGTTTTTAGAAATATCGCCATTGAAATCTTGTATTATGTTTATTACATTGCATTTTGCTGTACATGGAATTTTCAAATTTTAATACATTCAGAAATGAATTTTAATAAAAAAGAAAACAAATTTTGAATTCAATCTAGAATGTAAAATATGTATTTGAAACCACTGACTCTTCTATATTCATAGATAATTTATGCATTCAAAAGACGAAGCGATTCCGAAATGAGTTTATTTTGATGTATTAATAAAAATATTTCGAAAACGGGAAGAAATGCCCGGAAAGCATCCTTACAAAATTTCTGAGTTGCTAATTTGTAAATTTATGGCATTATTTGCATACATTTTGAAGATGCGAATTTTTATTGAATTCTTCATGGAAATTTATGAGCGAAACGTTGTGTATTTGAGAGAATTTTAACGACATATGTTCAGAAATTCACCGTTTTGTTTGAGTCGTAACTCCAGATATTTTTCGATACGCTGTTAATGTAAGTATAAAATAAATATAAACACCATGTGAATTTTAATGCAACATTCTTACAAGTAGAGATTTCGAGTTTTCAAAATATACAATAAAAAATTTTTTTTAGAAAACATTTTTGAATTAAAATGTCGATTCTCTTAATGTTTACCTCAGGATTGTAAAGAGGCTAAATGTAATACATTTTAAAAAATTTTCCTTCATAATTACTTGAGATCTTTCTGTTAAAAACCCGAACCATTTGATACTAAGAATTAGAGAATAATGTAAAATAATGTTAGATTCTCCCATTTTAATTGTTTCCATAACTAAGTTTTTGCTGTGTGCTGTGGATTCCGATCCGTTAAGTGAGTTTATGTTCATTTCCCGCGGGTTTTTTTTTATGTATATAGATTTAAAAATGAATAGAATTAAATCTTCTAAAGGTATACATAAAATATTATTAGAAAATAAGGGCAGAAGTTTAATGAAGAGTTTTGCTGTATTGCAAAGTTTATTATTGGTTTATTTTACTAGAATATGATGCAGACTAAATTTGTAGTATTTATTTAAAATTTAGATATAATTAAACCATGCATTTATTTCGATCACGTGACCGCGGAAGCCTTTTGATCATAGACACGGGTTAATGGTGGGGCCGTGGTAGCCTAGTGGTCAAGCCATCGGATCGTGGCTTGCATGTTATGAGTTCGATTTCAGTACCACGGAAGACCCGCCGTGTAGGATGCACGAAAAATCTGTCAAGAGCTGAAACGTCTTTCCGTTGGTGTGGTGTGGTAGTTAGGAAAGGGAGGTGCAAGCTAAGGTGTCGTCCTAGTCACTTGACCAAGGTTCAAAATTATGAGGTCCGTCACCAAAAGCTCTCGTGTAGCTGAACAGTGCGACGTTAATATTCACTAATTCACTCACTCATGGATTAATGGCGGGAGTGTCAGGAATTTGAGCTTCAGTGTCACTAAAGATCCACCTTGTAGAGGGGCTGCGGCATGTTAAATAAGTCAAGGCCCTCTCTCATTGGTGTGATGTGGAAATTTGGAAACGGGGGGCATCCTCGTCGCTTGATAATTGCTCAAAATTTTGAGATCATTCGCCAAAAGTCATTGTATTGCTTTTTTGTGCGACGTATATAAACACTTATTCACTCACTTATTTCGATTGCGATTAATATTTTTTTCTTTGATTTTACTTATACATTTAGTATTATTTGCTTTACATTGAGTCATTTTTCTCTAATGGCTTTCCAGTCATGCGCTTATAATATAATTTTTTTAGTCTATCTCACACAGGGGTGGGCGTTAAATCGATAGCGGTCAATTGGTAGATCGCAAAGAGGTTTTGGTGTGATTACCTGAAAATTAGTAATTAGTAATTGTATACGGGAATATTCCAGATTGGCTGACGGTATGTAGACTAAGTCTTCTACTGACTATAACTATGAGCACTAACATTAGATGAAAATATTTTATTTTTTCATATATTTTGAATTATTTTGTAACAAAGGTTTCATTTGATATTATTATATTTGTGGCCATAATTATTCTGTTTTTATCCTGCATTTTGCTTTAGATACGGTCTTAAAACTGTAAGTTTACTTTATTGTAGTTATGTAGATAAGTACATATTCCGTATGTATTATTAAGTTGTAAAAATATATTGTAATCCTTTTTTTAGCTGACCACACTTACGCCACTGGGTGGACCTTAACACCTAGAAAAATTAAAAGTAGCCCGTACCCTGTAAAAGTTTTCCCGCTCCTGGTATACCTAAAAGAATTTGATTTTTATCTTCCTGCAAACTTTGTTGAAAATCCCCGAAGAGACAAATATAGGCATACCCTGCAATTAAATTTTTATATTATTACACGTAATATTTCTATTCTATTTTACTACCTGGGGCGTAGGGACTGTCGTATCAATGATACGGGGCCCCAAGCTACACAGGCCTCAACATACGTAATTACAGTACAACTCTACTCTCTAACTGGGTTCTCCTTTCTATAAAACAGCCCCGGAGGAGTTTTGATACGAGGCAAACTCGGATCTATCTACGCCAGTATTTACTACGCAATATTTCAACAAGATAATTTTATGTGGATCATCCCTTTTTATTTTACTTTGTTTTACATCATAAGTAATCTCATTTACCCTTACTAACTGTTCCTTTACATTGCTTTTCGATATAAATTAAATAAACAGTTAACAACTCAAAAGTGCGAAATAATTTGTATTTTAAATGTTTATTATGCTCCGTAGAACGCGTAATTTAACGCATAAAATCTTTATTCTCTGTATTAATAATTTAATGTTACATGCATTTAAAAAATCAGGGTTTTTTGGCTCTTCAACGCAAGGTATAATTTGATTAATTTTTTAAGACTATCGCATTTTGTTGACCTTTTGTTATAACCGGAAGTCCCCTCAGAGGAGCAAAGAACATTATATCCACATACATTGACCTTGACCCAAAAAACAAAGAGCCTTGGAAAGCCATGAGAAACCCTGCCCACTGTGGATCCTATCCTAAAACACCTGGAAAGAGCCGAGGCTGTTGCCCTTCTTTGATCTAACCACCGGACATCACTTTTTGGGAGTATGATTCCACTGGCTTGTCTTGGCTGCTGACGAGGCCTGCCCGCTCTGCGACCATGCCGGGATGGACGGCAACCACCTGCTCCAATCCACTGGACTCGACGTCGTTAATCGGCAATGGGAGGCTTGGCGTCAAATTGTCAAAAAGCCAAGCTCGGACGTTGAATAAATAAAAAAACAAATTCTTAAAATAGAGGCCTTACATTTGAAACATTTCTTATAGGATAATTCGTAAGACAAGGTTTTACTAAAGCTAAATAGGGTTCTTTAACATTACAACGGGCATCACTTGATAGCGGTTTGAGATCAATAGCTTTCGAGTTGCTTTAGATTGCGACTTTAATACGCACTCTCACATTACAGCAGGATATTATTAAAGTCCTCATGGGACCGCAGTGACTGAGTGGAAATGATCGCGAACTCCCGGTCACATCCATTACTGTCGAGTTCTGGTGCCTCTCAAGAACCACTGTGTTGAAAAGATGAGGTACATTATACCTGTCAAATTTAAGTCAACATGTGTTCTTGGTGTGAACGTTTGGAAAACAGGTCACCAGTTTACGTGTCGTCTTCGTTAGTTGATCAAAAAAGCAAGTTTTTTTGTTAATTGACTTAGTATCAGTGCCGGTTTATCCTTTGTATTCTTGTGGCGGGCAACCAGAGGCCCGAGTAAATTGGGCTTAACCAGATTTTCTGGTTATAAATTTTGATCCGCCAGTGCTAAGGCGGCATGTAGATGTTTTGTTCCCAGGTCCCGAAAAAAGCTTAAATTGGCACTGCTTAGTATATCTTCGAAAAACGACGTCACAATAAAAATCAGTTACTTAATCAAAGTACTTGCTTTACGTAGAATGAAAGTTTGGATATATATATATATATATATATATATATAAAACTGTTAAATCGAATCTTCAGGATATATATATATATATTATTTACGATGTTCGTGTGTGACTATTTATATTCTATTTATTTATAATTCGAATTTATACTAATAGTTTCACGAATAGTTTTCTTTTTCTTACTGGCTTCATCGTTGGTCTTCCTTTAGTGAGATATTCTTAATTCTAGTCAATTGTCTGTCTGGGTTTTTTTCACTAAAGCTATTTGATAGACATTCACACTGGGAAGTGTCAAAAGGCTTCACAATTTTCAGTACCTAATACTATCCTAAATATCTCTTTGCGATCGCTGGATTCATGTCAGGAGAATTTTTGAACTGGGAAAGTACCGAAACATTAAAAGACAAACAAATAAGAAGATGGTGCATCTTATGGTTACCAAAATTTAAAGATCAATTCCGTAACGCATCCGAATAACCTACAAGTGTGCAATCAGAGTTACAAAAAGCATTAATCTCTACCAAATTTGCAGAAATTATTGTTCCATATACATCAAGATTAGTACAAGCAAGCAATCGGTACTACTCTGACCATGTGTTTCTTTACAATTTCGTCAAAGAATGCTAGTTAAAAAGAAAATGCAAATTTGCTCTGGATGATATATCAAGGTTACGAAAAGTCTACGATGAGTCATTTGAAGTTTTTTGAGCGCCACGCGCCCTTCAAGAGCGGAAAAATCTCTTTGGGAAATGACAAGAGGTCATTAAGGACTTTCAATGAGTTCAGCTCCTGAAAATAATAAAATAATTTGGTAAATTGCGCATGGATATCTTAAAAGAACACTTATAATACAATTTAAATACTCAAATCCAGACTGAAAAGTGCTATTTCAGATAAGTGCATAATTAATGTAACCATTTTCTCGTACTAAGTTACAAAAGGGCTTATTGAGTACACGCGTTTTTCTAGTCCATTCGACTAGGTTGTTACAATTATATAAAACAACCAAATATGGGAACTCTTTTGGTATGATTTATGAATTACAAGAATGTTCCTACAAAAGCAGTGGTCCTTAAACTTTCAATCGTCACACCCCTCCCCCCTTTTTGTATAAGCTTGTCTTCAAGCCCCCCTCCTAAGATTTTGAACAACCCTACCTGAATCCCAACACATGGCTGTGTAATTTAAAGGTTTCTCAATAATCCAAAGATCGACTCTTATTTGTACAGACTTTTTAACACTTATTTTACCTTTAAGAAAACAAATATCTAATTATACAAATAATTTATATTTTAAACTATCACAAAATACTAATTTCAAATGTATAAATAATGTACTCAACTGCATTACTTAAAATTTGGAATGAGAATGATAGTGCTGTGTATTTTTTTTTTTGTGCAAGTGCTGTTAATCAGGTGTAATATTTGGTATATTCAGGTGAACATGTGTTTTTTGTGTTGCTATATATATATTAAATATTACGTTGTAGTAATGGCTATGTAGTTGCAAACAATGAAAAAACTTGATAAATATTCTTGATTGAAAAACACGTTCCAATAGTTTTTTCATTGGGGGCAATTTAGTGATTTAATCTACCATTGCACAGCTTTCAATTTTCCCATGGAGCCTTTCATAATCTGAAAATGAGGGAAAAATTAGCATTGAATGAGAGAGCTTCGCGGACCCCTAGAAATTCTCTGAGGAACCCCCCCCCCTCAGGTCCGTGGACCACAGTGTAAGAACTACTGTACTAGAGGGCTTGTACGAGAACTTGCATGGGTGACGCAACAATTAGAGAAATTCTAAAAAATCGGATCTGGAACGGAAACTAAGCTCTGCCTGTCTCACCCCTAACTCTCCACCATACTACGAAAGGGTATTGTTCTTACAATTAACGTACAGTGCCCCAATTTTTCGCATGCAATATGTCTAATGGAGTAAGGTTTTGAATCAACGATTAAACAACGAAACGACATCAACTTAAAGTAAATATTTGATAACGCTGCATTCAATGTAAATTTTCAAACCACTATATTAATAATTATAAAAGAGTGCTTACATTTTTTAAGAAATATTTTTTTATATTTGAGCAGATATTAATTATCCATCATTCATTGTCAGTATTTGACATTTATCTTTTTGTTTCTATATATTTTTCTATAACTTCGTTAACTATCTCCAATTTCAAAAGCTATATCACTTTCTCTAAGCATTATCAATTTGCTTTTTATTTAAACATTCATTGTGAGAATGGATTTCCATATTAGCAAAGACAATTTGCCTTCGTTCTTTTTCGTTATTTTGTTTTATATTAATTATGCATGTCAATTTCATAGAAACTTTAATACATTTAAACAAAAATACTTCTACTATTTCTGTTACATTGCTACTTACTGGCATTTATTTCTGTCCAGGTATGTGTTGGATAATTAATCCTATCTTTTCAAATAATTCATGTCAAATTTATTGGCTGAAGAGCTGAATAAAATGTTCTTAATTTAGTGCGTTTGAGCTCTTTGCTTTCTTTTTTAACTTTTAATGATTTTTTTTTAATAAAAAAAGTATTGTCTTGTCCCATCAGTCTTCAGAAGGAGGTACACTAAACGTATTGTTTAGTGTTCTACCTAATCATGTTAATTTCATAAAAAAATTCTTTTTATGGGAACATTTTTGACAGTTGTTTTCGTGTTAAACGATATTCCAAAAACATATATTCAACAGAATTAAGTTTATTAGAGTACATTTTACTTACATAGATATGTATATGTGCATGTATTTATAAAAATCAATGAAACAAAATAATCCAGATGAACATAATGAAATGAATAAAATGTTCAAGTTTTGAAAAACAAAACACTATAAGTGTTCGAAAAATCTGATATTTTTCTTTGAATTTTTTTAACATTGAATTGACAGTAGTTGTTCGATGTTTCCATTTTTAAAATTCATTTTACCATTGGAATGCTATTCAAATAATTGCTCATAATTTTCATGATGTTTCTCATTTCGGGTGACGTGGGAACAGAAGTTGCAGTATTCATTTCATTTTCGCCGTCGGAATAGGTATCGATAATATCTTTTGAGTTCTGAACAAACTCCAAAATGTCTTTGTCATAGTTAAGTTTGTACACACACTGCCATCATATACTACAACAATTATTTTCGATGATACAGTAGGGCAGTTCACTAATACAGGGAAAAAATGCGAAACCACCTCTCTTTCCTTTTAAACCCCTCTTTTCGTTTTGTGTTAAAAGGAAATAATGCATTAAATACTTAGAAGTTTGTCAGACCTTGTATTATTTCGTGTTAACCGATATTTCGTCTTAAAGGTTTTCGTGTTAAACGTATTTTACTGTAACACTAAAGATTCGTCGTAAGCAATTCTTCATTTGGTGTCGACTTTACCGTGGTGCAAACTTACGAGGTCAGTCGCCTATAGCCCACGTGCAACTTAATTGTGCGAAGTTAATATAACTATCAATATCTCTCTTTACGATGGTGTGAAAGTTCTGAGAACGAGTGACAGAGCTTATATAGTTGTGTGTGTGTGTGTTTCGTCATTTGCCTTCGCTTCAAAATTGCAATACCTGTAGGTAATAGCCCTCGTGCCGTGTTTCGTATTGTTGTAACATTAAAAAATTATCAGTTCAAGATATTTTATTTCATTCTATATATAAACATTATTTAACATTTATCATATCTTCAGATAAATTAGGAAAAAATAGATGAATTTTCCCTAGTTACATTGTTTACATTAAATATTTTAAAGCAGTTTATTTCGTAGGAATTCTAAATGGTCTTATTTTTCAGAAACAAATGGAAATTAATTTACATTCCTTCACTTAAAAAAATACAGAACATTTTAAACATAGATTATAAAATGTAATACGTTTCATCTGCGTGTAAAATGCATGCAAATATCAAATATCTGCTATGCAAGAATTTTTCTGTTATGGTAACCATTTCAATTTTTTCTAC
>BMAO01012659.1:0-20335 GCA_019973975.1 Trichonephila clavata | reverse complement strand
CACTTGCACTTCCTTGACCCAAAACACCAAGAACCTTGGAAAGCCATGGGAAACCTTGGCCACTGAGGGTTCTATACCGAGGCACCTGGATAGAGCCGGGGCTGTTGCTTGCTTTTGCCTAGCCACAGGACATGACTTTTGGGAATATACATCCACTGGCTTAGCCTGTCTGCTGACGAGTCCTGTTCCCTATGCGGTCATGCCAGGATGGATGCTCCAAAGCACAGGACTTGATGAATACCCGATTGACGGCGTCATCAGGTCGGTACTGGGAGGCTCGGAGTCAAATGGTCAAGAAGACAAGTGCGGGCGTTCGATAAATAAATAAATTGTCATAACAATCATTGTTTTAAACAATAACAAGTTTAAATAAACTGTCGCATTTCATTTCATTTTTTTGTCAAATTCTTCATAAATGTAGGCGATGAAGATAAGACATATCCTTCCTTACTATTAGAAAAGAAAGCTATTATTTTGCAAAACAAACACACACACACACACACATACACACACACACACACACACACATATTATATATATATATATTAATATTATATATATATATTACTTTAATTTTTCAAAAACCTATCTGTTCTAAGTGAAAACCGTTTTCTAGTTGTAACGCGTGTCCAGTTTTCTTACCCCCGTTTCTTTGAGCAATCAGAGTTAAGTATTATTTATATATCTCGCTTTTCCATTGTTTTCTTTAAGCGTGATATATTTTATTCATCCTGTCTCTTTTCTCAAGGATCAGACTTATTGATGAAATGTTTGTTTAGCGCATATGTACAATACGCTGCAGTTAAATTGTCTAAAGTTTGAATCAGAGGATTTAGAGAACAATTTGTTTTCCTGTCTGATGATAAAACATTAAAACGTAATTAATTTGTCTGGCGTCCGCTGTCATTTATCTTACTTTTTCTAGTAATATACCTTCGAAAAAGATTTCATTTAGAGATTTATGTTTTTGATTTTTCTCAATAAATGAACAGAAAGAACTATTTGTAACTTTTATCTTTGGGAATTACAAGTTAAAAGAAACATTTTTTGAAGAAAAATCCAAGATAGAATAAATTGATGAACTTGTGACGATGGTTCCTTCTATTAGCCTCTGGGGGAATTCTTTTGGGCCATCATATTTTCAACCAACTTTCTCCGAAGCGTGATTATGCAAATTAAGTTAATATATATATATATATATTCTTTGTTCGCGAGTTTGAAAGTTAGTGAAGGGATAATGGATTGGAAGTGAAGTGAATTGTGAATAGATGAGAAGTGAGGTAATCAGGAGTGAAACGTATACGTAAACAGGGTAGGAAGTGAGAAGGCGGAATATTAAGAAAGTTCTTAGTTTAACTGTTGGACTCATGTTAAAGTAAACGCAAGGATTAGAAGACCGCAAGAGTTCAGGTACTGTGATGTTTAATTAAGTAGAAGTTAGAGAGTTAAATTATTAGTGCGGTTATTAATAAATAAGGTCTGTATAAAGTATATCTTAAAGGTAGATCTACATGATTGAATGTATTCTCCCCTCGCTATCTCGTCTCACCCCCGTTCTCTGACTGATCAAAGTTATCTTATTTAGAGTGATATTTGTGTCTGAGTTGAATATAGTGATAAATAAATAATTGAAGTTCATCATGGTCGTCTGTTCATTTAGTTCCCCCTCTCCCTTTTAGCCGGCTCACAGGGAAGAAGGGATGTAAATTCTTTAAAAACTAATGATTGCTTATTTATGTCGCATTTTGATGCTATAGTTTAACTTGACTTGATGGTTAAAATAACCTGAAAATGGTATAGTAAAAAAGTTGTGGTTATTGAGGATATATTTCCTCTTTAACTTTAATAAAGAAACTTTGAGATTTTGCATTTTAGATTGTAATATGAGTATAAATGAAAGCTAAAAACTGAACATTTGTTTTAAAAAAACTTCTCGTTTCATCCATCGGTTATTCTAAAAATTCCACGTATAAGACGCCATGAAATTCTTCCCTTATGAAGAAATCTGAAACGTACATGCAATGCCTTATTTTTTTAAAATCTGAAATTATTCTGTGGATGGATTATTAAAGCATGGAATGAAAATAAACTTGACATCATTCAAAAAATCATCTAAAAATATAGCAAATCTAGGGATTTAGATGGAACTGAAGATGGTTATTCATTTCAGGAAATAATGCTGGTGAAAAAAATGAAATAATGCATTAAGATTTAACAGAAGACGTATATGATGATTTTTAATGTCATCCAGTCGTGAAACCTCATATAAGGCATGTCATTTCTTTTAAATAAACTGTATTAGATATACAAAATGGAAATCTAATTTTTTAGGCTTATATTTTCTTTGTTCTTAAAGCTATAATTTTTTTTTATCAAACGTATAACGCGCACTCGTAAAGTTTTATCTATTTTTTCCTGTGTTCCAAATGTGCTTTATACGCCGTATTACATAGAACATGTTTTTCAAAATCATTATTTATTTGAATTGTTCTATTCGGGTTATCTTTCTTCTTATGGCTCATCATGGTTTTTCTGATTGAACAACTAATAATTAAATATCTCTTTAGTACAACTCTTGAGGATTTTTTTTTACATTTTTTATTGCTACGTGTGTTCTAGGATAGCTGCACCTTAAAAATCTGTTCTAGCAATTAGAATTTTGTTCCGAGAAGGCCTAAAGGCAAGAAGAATTCCAATTCTTTCTCTGAATTTAATCAAGCTTCCTACTCTGTTCTTCGAAACAGAAAAAATAAACTATAAGAAGATTCCGCGACAGATTGAAATTTCTCTCAATTTAAATCATGGAGAGTGACTTCGGAAGTGAGAAATTTATTAATTAAATTCGAAAGGCGCAATGGTTTATTGTCAGTACCGCGTTCTTTTCTATCTATTCTGAGTTTTAATTTCAGAATATTTTGATACCAAAGTTAAAAAAAAATAGTTGAAAGTCTATCTGGAAATGCTGCTCATAGCAAAATTGCAGAATGCTTTTTAGATTATATTAAATTTATGATTTTATGAATATATTATATCATTCTTTAATAAAATGAAGGAATTTTCATCAAAAATTTGGAAACTACTAATATTTAACTGTATGTAATTCTGCTATTAAGAAATATATTTGGCTTTAAAATTTATAGCATGTTAAATTTTTTTTTGTTATGAAAATCGTGGCGGTTATTTAATACCAACCTGAGGTACTGGTTGAAATTGTGTTCTATTTTGAATATTACTTACAGCTCTGAATAAAGTACGAAATAAAATTAAATCCAATTAAAAAGATACTTTTAATATATTGTTGTAAAGTCGCTTGGAGGAAAAACAACTGGCAACTTTATTAGTTGAATAATAACAAAATTATTAATGAGTAAGGACGAAAAAATGACTACACGAAGGCAAATCCAAGTACATACATTTGCCTCCGAAAGTCTGCGTCTTTCATATTCATGCAAATATCGCTAATTAAATGAAGTATTTCTGAATCAATACTATTTTTTTTATTGTGTGATTCCTCTAACGTCGTAAATTCAAATACACTTCTGGCCACCGTAAATGCCACACCAAAAAAGACAAGAGATAGCACAACAAAATTTATTCTGTAGATAACATGTTGACCAAGTATCAAGTGATTAGATTTATAGACTTCTGTGAAGTGTGGTTCCTGCCAGAATCAGTAGCCAGAGAAGCCGCCTTTGTTGGAGCTGCCACACGCCTCGGCATTGATTCAATGAGACTTTAGATGTGTTCTTGGGGTACAGCAGACCAAACATCTTTGACACGTTGCCAAAGTTCATCTGGTGTGGCAGTTGGGGGTATAATCTGGGTCAATCGTTGAGCAACCATGGACCACATGTTTTCTATCGGTGAAAGATCCGGAGAGAGAGCCAACCAGGGAACCAATTCAATCTGATGATTCACGAAAAACATTTGGACAATGCGTGCCACGTGTGGTCGCGCATTATCCTGTTGAAATATGGCTGTGGCCAAGCCCTGAAGGTAAGGAAGGACAACTGGCTCCAACACCTCGGAGATTAAGCGCTGGCTGTTTAAAGGTACTGACAATGCGTACTAGAGGAGTGCGAGAGTGATATCCAATACCGCGCCCCATACCAAAATACCCGGTGCAGGACCAGTGTGGCGGTGCATAACGCAGCTGTTCAACATCCTCTCTCCACGGTGTCTTCAGACTCGAATCCGACCATCGTGGTGTTGCAGACAGATGCGTGACTCGTCAGTAAAGACAACTTCATTCCATTTTGCCTCCCACATCCTTCTTTCATCGAACCATTGGCGGCGGAGACGTCTGTGTTTCTGCGTCAAGGGTAGACCAAGCAATGTACGTCTTACGGACAGACCACTCTGCTGTAAATGGCGTAGAATGGTACGCGCAGACACTGAATGATGCGTTACAGACTCAATGTGCTGTGCTATGGTTCGTGATGTGACTGAGTGATCTGGCACTGCCTTGAGCACAATTTGCCTGTCTTCACGTGAAGTGGTGCAGTTAGGTGGATGCGATGGACCACGTCGGTCCGTCGTGCCCTCAATATCCAATGGTCACATATCCGCATCACAGTTGTTTGGTTTCGTCCAACACGACTACCGATTTCCCTGAAAGCTAATCCACAATCTCGGTAGGCCACTCTATTCTTCCTCTGTCGAACTCGGATACTTGATTAAAAGCTGATCGCTGTTTTCTACGAGACATAACTTATCGTTTTTTTGAAAAAACCACAAGAAAAACACAATTGCCGAACTTGAAATTGTCGAAATCTCCAAGCCTTAAATAGCGCTTCGAGGTGGCGCCACACGCGGGCGTGATGTGTGTCTGCGCTGATATTGTAATCATTTGCATATCTCACCTCCGCTAATGCATGTTGAAAATATCATGTTATTTGCGTGCTTCCTTCAGGATGTTGCATTTACGGTAGCCAGCAGTGTAGTATAAGCAACACAATCACCTCAATATTATTTAAAATAATACAAATATATTTAACTGAGAACGACACAAATCATGTGCGTCAAATGTATGTCTCACTGGAGAAAAACCCTTACAATAATGTATTGTAACTAAAAGTTAATACTCTCTAAGCTTTTAAGTTCTTTCTTTAACTTTCTCAACATATTTCACAAAGATTTAACTAGTTTAGTTGTCTCTTTTGGGTTTATTTTTTTCCATTCTTCTACTATGAGAGATTTGAGCATTTCTTTGGATGTCCTGATTATTCACTCGAGGAAATGCCACAAATGCTGTATTGTTCTTAGGTCTAAGAACTGAGATGGCTTATGGGATTGGTTTGGGACATAGTAGAACAGCCAAGGCTTTACAATGTAAGCTTGGTACCTTTGTCCTGTTGAAAGAAAAAACCATCACTCGCCGCAAGTTTATCGGCACTTGCCCTCATATTTTGCTTCAATAAGTCCAAGTAATCAATTTTGTACATTGTTGATTCAACAAATTCCAAATTACCAACACAAATGCTTCTTATGCACCCCCAAACATTATACCTCCACCTCAATGTTTGATAGTCGAAAGAAGATTCTCTTTCTTAAGATCTGTGCAGAAATTTTTGCTGGCATATTTTTGTCCTTTTTGATACCAAAAACACAAAAATTACTTCAATTAAATCTATTACATTTTTCCAATAATTATGAGCCATATTTAGGTGCTTTTTGGCAAAGTTTGGTTTTTATATAGTTCTGTTCAGTCAAGAGATGAATGGTTTCTTGAGTGCAACTCGGCCATGATAGTCATGCTTTTTTAGTTCTCTTCGAATTGTAGTCATAGTCACGCTTTTTTGCAATATCTCAGCAGCATTTTTAACTGTTTGTGAAGCTTATAGTCATTGATTTATTTTTATAGAGAGAATTACAAAACAAGATTCACGAGCTGACACTGCAGACGGGGGGCCGGGTCTTGGCGTAGCCGTTTAAATTTTAGTTGATTTGTTGTTTATGAGCACAATTTGAATTAATTTATTTCTCCTATTGACAGTTTCAGCAATTTCTTTAAGAAAATTAACTCTTTTCTCTCTCTCTGAAGATTTATGATGATTTTTCTTTCAATAATATATCGATTTATTTTCTGTTACCTGCAATAAATGTACACAAGCTTTTCAAATCTCAAATTCTAAATAAATTGTAAAAAAAAGTTAAGCTACTTAAAAACACGATTTAGTGCAATTATTTTACAATAAAAGATCTTTAAATGCTCTTTTTTGTAAGTGTGCGCAGACTTTTGGCTTGGGTGGTTGGTGATTATTTGGTGGTCATTCTTGTTTTTTTCATGTTAAGGTGAATTTTGTTACTGTTGTTTAAATAAGGAAAATTTGAAGAATCCCTGACAGCTGTATTGATTTTCTAAAGCGAGATTTTAATAGTAATTATAGCATAAACACGTAAGAACACGTAGACTTTCTACTACTGTACATAGACTTTCGGAGGCAAGTGTATATGCACACACACATAATCCTTAACCGTTTGAAAAAGAGGTATGAACATGAATTTTTTTTTGTAAGGATGAGAGAAATTCTTTTATATATATAAATGAAACATTCTTCATAGTATGTAGAGTGAGTGTACTTATAAAGAACAAACATTTAGGGGGTTTTGTGTTCCACAATTATAAAACAAAAAATAGTGTGAAAACTTTAAAATTTTGAAAACTAAAATAGAATTGTAAAATTTTTTCACATTTTGTTAAGTATTATGTTTAGGTATATGCAATAACAAATGTTCCTTTTTTTTAACATTTTGGGCAAAAAAATTGACCCCTTAAGGGGTTTATCAAAATATAAGGAATTTTGGGAATCGATATTTAACACTCATTTGAACAAATAATATTTGCAATCATTCAAAATGTTTTTGAACTTAAAGTTATTGTAATTTCAACAGTAAATATTTTTAAAAACTATAAATTATGCATAATTTTTTCCACATCAGGAAATAAATTTTTTTAAGCAGATTGTAAGGGAATATATATCTGAGAGAGAGAAATGTTTATTAATTCTTTTTTCCCCTCAACTTCAAAAACAATACGGGTGACTCGTGATTATCTTTCTGCTTAAAGAAATGTGTATGGCTGTTTTATATTTAAAAAAAATGCTTCCATTTAGCAATGTGAGTTAAATGCCACCATTATCTTTTTAAATTGTAGCACTAATGTGTTTTTTAAATATTCTTCTGAGTTTGCCTTTTTACATGTTGATTGTTCTTATTAATTTGATTATTCTAATGTATTCCAACCTTGAAAAGAACTGTTGATACAATATTGATTTATTATCTTTCAAAATGTAGGAAAAGTACCATCATGCCTTAGGAATGTGTCGTAATCTTTCATCTATATCTGTATAAGAAAATACAAAAGTCATATAAAATATTACAATGGATCTTGTTATGTGAGTACAAAGGTAAATAAACAGAACTTTTACATGGTATTCTTAGTAATCCCAGTTATTATTATCTTTATTAACACTTTTCACTTCTTTATAGATCCATTATTTTGTTAATATTTTTTTGTAGAATATTGATTTTATTTTACGCATTATTCAATATTCTCTCTCCCAACTAGTCACTATGATATCGGTTCGTAAGATTACGCTTGCGTAACAAGAAGCACTGTAAGATCAGCTGCACAGTGTCCTTTAATTTTCCTCTAATTATTTCATATGTGTGACGGATCTATACGCGGCTCTACTAACCCCTTCAGGACTCTTTAAGGTAAATATTTAATTCAACCAACTTTCACCAAGTGAAGAAAGCGCGACTATGCAAATTAAGTATATTATATAAATTATGTATTCCGAGTTTTACAGAGTTAGTTGATGACTTGAAGAGTGAAGGATCGTGAAATGATGAAGTACAATCGGAGTTTGTCAATTGAAGATTACTGAGAGAGGATCAATCGACGGTGGTAAAATCCGGATAAGGATCTCCTTCAAGGACTCAAGTGTAGGACTTGACTTCATAAAAGTACAGGTATCGTGATTCTTATTTCAATAGAAGCTTAGCTTATTAGTGCTCGACGTAGTTTGTATATTAAGCTTGGTTTAAGTTATCATGGAATCAGTTGAAGGTCCGTATTATTATCCCCAGGTTATTGAGTCTCACCTTCGCGCTCTGCTATCTGATATGGTATTTTAATTAGATTGTTGTTGTATCTGCTTGATATTTTGGTGACAATAAAATAATTAGAGTGAATCATGTCTACTGATAATTCAGTTTCTCCTATACACCTAGCCGGGTCTGAGGGTAGACAAGTTGTTTCAGAGGAAAGCAGGAACCCACAGGCATTACACATTTTTTACGAACCTCTATTTTATGAATTTTTCTCTTTCGCGAACTTTTTCGCGGAATCAAGAACATTTTACGATTTTCTTCGTAAAAAAGCCTCCAAATAGAGAAATGCATTTTCTGTTCAATAAAATTTTCTCTTATCATTCTATTTTTCCCCCCATATTTTTTAAAATTCCGTATTTACTTTAATCTAAGCTGCACTTTTTTCCCAATGTTATTGCTACTGAAATTCGAGTGTGGCTTAGATTTGAAGAGGAAAAAATGTCTTTGATGTGTATTTAGAGCAATTATATATATTCAGCTTCATGCATGTATTTAGACGTTTTAATACTGATAAAATAAATAATTATTTATTTCTTTTAGTTTTCCTTTTAAATTTATTTTAATTTCGTAAAATTGAATATCGATAAATTACATTTTAGACCATGCTTGTCTAAAGTGTGGCCCACGGGTCGCATGCGGCCCAAAAGCCTTTAAAATGCGTCCCAAAGGAAAATTATTAAAATATTTAAATTTAAACATTTTTATTTAAAAAAAGTTAATGCTTGAAATATTTTTAAATACAATCGATTCGTTGAATTTGTTTTGAAATAAAAATTTAAATAAAACCATCTTATATATTCTATGAAAAAATTTACTTCAGAAAGTTTAGAAAAAAGGGCCAACGAACTGTACAATTTAAAGACGATGAAAAGGATTTTCTTATCTATGAAAAATTTATCAGGTATCATAACCTATGGAGCCACTGCCATGGTTGGTAAAAATGGGGAACTCGTTAAATTGGTTAATAATGAAGCCGTCGCTGTCGGCAATACGATCTTGATGGCATATCATTGTATTGTACATCAGGGTAATTTCTGTGGAAAATCTTTAAAAATAGAAAGTGTATTAAGCGCTGTTATAAAAACCATTAATTTTATAAGAGCAAACGGATGTATCATAGACAAATTCAAGAGTTTCTTAAGGTAATGGGCACTGAATTTCCAGATGTTATTTATTATACAGAAATAAGATACTCAGCAGTGGAAATGCTCAAAAGATTTTACTATTTGAGAACTGAAATACACTCATGACCATAAATTAAGGATTATTCAGAATCACACAGAAATTAAACTCTAAAATAAAAATTTCACCTGCAGAGTTATCAGACACATCTTGAAGAAGAATATGCAAATTACAGGAAACCACCCGATGGCGCGGATAGTACGTCACAATGACGAGAGTGTAAGAGAGGGGTATATAAGGAATGGTGGCAAAGAAGTGAAATTGTTCATAAGCGCTTTAAACGTCTTTCAGTGCAATAACCGCATAGTTATGGCACAAAGGAAACATTTGGATGATTCTTTACGTGGTAAAATTATCGGACGACTGGAATGTGGACGTACCCAGCTGGAAGTATCCGAGCAACTTGGAATCGCCAAGGGTGTCATCTCGAGGTTTTGGAAACGATTCCAAGATGATGGTAATGTGAGTAGATGTTCCAGCACAGGTCGCCCCCGAGTTACAACGCCGAATGAGGACCGGTATTTGGCAGTTACTGCCAAAAGAAACAGATGGAGCACAGCATCAGATCTATCTCGTCAGCTCTCTTCAGCTACCGATACAACAGTTTCAAGGCACACCGTGTACAGACGC
Organism: Trichonephila clavata; assembly: GCA_019973975.1. Taxonomy (NCBI): domain Eukaryota; kingdom Metazoa; phylum Arthropoda; class Arachnida; order Araneae; family Nephilidae; genus Trichonephila; species Trichonephila clavata. Next base: position 10,405 of record BMAO01012659.1, on the reverse strand, counting down.
TTAGGGCACATTGGTCTATATGCTCGTAGGCCTATCAGATGTGTTCCCCTTACCGCAACTCACTGTCACCTGCGATTAACCTGGAGTAGAGAGCATGCATTGTGGACACCGCCATAGTGGTCTTGTGTGATGTTTTCCGACGAGTCCAGGTTTAGTTTGCAGTCTGATTCTCGCCGGACTTTCATATGGAGAGCGCCAGGTACCCGTTACCACCAAGAGAACACCATTAAACGACACCGTTACGGTGATGAAGGTTGGCTCGTTTGGGGAAGAATTATTCTTCGTTCCAGAACTGACCTGCTTGTTCAGAGTGTAACGATGACAGGCCACATCTATCGGGATGTCATACTGGAACAACATGTACGTTTGTTTCGGGGTGCCATGGGTGCTGAATTCCTGTTTATGGATGACAATGCCCGTCCTCACCATGCAAACATTTTAGACTAATGCCTTCAATCGGAGGATATCACCCGTATGGATTGGGCAGCATACTCACCGGACTTGAATCCAATAGAGCATGTGTGGGATATGCTTGGCCGACGAATTGCAGCCCGTCAACCTCCTCCCACCTGTCTACCGGAACTTCGGAGGTCATTGCTTGATGAGTGGTGTAATATTCCCCAAGATCAGATTGATAATTTGATACTCAGCATGCGTAGGCGTTGTAAGGCCTGTATTGCATCGTCCGGGTGACAGACTCCGTATTAACCATCATACTAACCATGTTATACTGTTTTTTGAAAATAGGTTCTTTTTTGAAATTTGCTCCAGGGAGTGAAAATCGCAATTTTTATTAATTATATCAAACATATAGCATCTTTTTTGCTCTTTATTTTTTGTTACTTTTTACCTTTTGTTTAATTAATAGACTTTACAAATAAGTCAAATTTGTTTTGATTCTGTCTCTTTCTTTGCCTGAACTTCATTATCCTTAATTTATGGACATGAGTGTACAATTATTAATGGAAACAAAAGGGAAACCTGTGGCTGAATTTGAAGACAGAAATTGACGAATTTTAAGACGGGTTTTAAATCTAGCTTTTTTAGTAGACTTAACAGAACATTTGAATGATTTAAATTTGAGACTTCAAGGAAAAAAATCAATTTATTAATAACTTGTTCAAAACAATAACAGCGTTCTAAGGAAAGTTAAAATTTTGGCACAGTCAAATAAAAGTAAGAGATTTGACACATTCACTACTTCGGTTGTTCATGAAACAACAAATTTCTCAAAATATATAAAGTATGCTGCATTAATTTTCGATTTAATTCAAGAGTTTGAAAGACGATTTCAAGATTTTCGAGTCTGAAGAGTATTTCAGCCTATTTTCTACCTCGTTATCTCTAAAAATAAATGAATTACCTTCAAATGGAATGGATTGAGCTGCACAGTGACATTCAACTGAAAGAAAATTTTTTAAATGTTTCTTTATACTGGAGTTTTATAAAAATTACTGGCTCCGCAATAAATATCCTCATTTTCACAATCATGCTTTATTAATGTCTTCAACTTTTGGCAGTACCTATATTTGTGAACAATTATTTTCGAGAATGAAGCATACAAAAAAATAAATAGGACCAAGATCACTGACAAACATTTTGAAAATGCAGTAAGAATTGCAACTTCGTCTATTGAAACTGATATCGATTTGCTTGTTCAACACAAAAGAAAATTCAGCCATCTCATTAACTTGATTTTTTTCCATCTTTATGAAATCCAAACTAAATGTAAATTGAACTTTTACAAATTTAAAATAACTATGTACCTATTCACGTCCAATTCAAATTAAAGAAATTTATAATAAAAAAAGTTATTATTTATTTTAATAAAATTATATAGAATTAATTTTATCTGAATTTGTTTTAAAAAAAAATTGTATGTGCAACCCACAGACAACATTTTTTTGCAATGCGGCCCACAAGCGGTCATAGTTTAGACACCCATGGTTAAGACTATTTTTCAATTTTCACAAAATCTTGAGAATTTGAGGGTGTGGTTTAGAATCGATGGCTGCTTAGATTCGAATAAATACGGTATTTCCTGATCTTCGTATGATGGAACGATTATTAGGTCTTAGTGAAGGCGGTCACCCCAAAATGTCTTGGCGGTCCATCGGTCGATCGCGATCGACTAAATGCTCACCCCGGCTCTATACTATTATTTTACATCAAGTTATTAGAAAATTATTTTAAGTAGAAAATTTTTAATTTAATGTGAGCTATAATAAAATAGAAGTATAATAAGCATTTTACTACTATTTAGTTACATCTATATGTACGTGTACAACATTTTATAATTGGAATAGATGCATTGAAATAGAACATTTTATAATTGAATTTCAAATGATTTTGCGTTTATGTTTAGCCATTTATAAAATGGAATCGATAGCCTGTCAAGTGATTTTGAAGATAATGATAAATTACGTCTCCAAACATTCTCGAAAACTTACAGAAATTTTCTGGGAAACATTGTTCATTTCTATCCGCTATAATTCACAAAAAAAAACTCGCTAATAATTTGGCAGTTGGAAACTAATACCTAATTATTTCATCTGTAAAATGTTTTTTAAATATAACTTTTATGCATAAAAATTAATTGAATTCATTATTATTTAAAAAATTTGGTTGTTCAGTTCTTACAAATGTCTGGAAAACAAGTGGATTATTTAATTTTGTGTGAATAAATTGAATTGTTGCATTAGAAATTCAAATATTACATGTATCATTAGATGCTTAAAAGTGTATAAGCCCAATTAAAAGATCTTTACAAGCTTAAGTTTCTTTTTTTTAAACAGAAACTTGCTTGTACGCCTGCTTTACGTGCTTATATACGTCATTAACATTCTTTACAATTTAAAGCAACAAAAGCAGTTAATTTATTATTTTGTAAAATCTTCTGAAGTTAGACTTTAGTATTTGAACGCAAATATGGTTCATGTTACAGTAATTTGTCATCATTATTTAAACTAATTTTTCGAGGTTAAAAAATATGCAAGCACATTTTTATAAGCTGTCCATATTTTGAATCATAAAGTCATTATGAAATATTGCAAATGTTATTTCAAAAAATAGTTTAATACTTTACAGTTTTTAACGATGAAGGGAAAATTATTTCATATGAATTTCTAATGATGAAGTTTTTGTTTTTGTTGTTACATTTTTATTTATCTTTTAGTTCTCATTAACGGTTATTTCCGATGAATTGTATCATTTCCTTTTTTAATTGCAATTTACATCTATTTAAAAACGGACCGTTTTCATTTTCATTACATATATCATGTGTATTTCTCTATCTTTTCTTCATTTGTTGTATGCTTTTATCGAATGTATCTTTTTGATACTGCTATTCTCTTTCCTTAGAAATCTGAAGAAAATAAACCTATTTTTACTTTACATTATTTAAAATATAACTAAATAGTAATTAAAAATTAAACATGAGAGAACAGCTTTAAAAAGGTTTAAATACAAATGTAGTATCATAACAGCTCATTTGAAAACGGAAATAATTAATTCTTTTCTTTTGTATCTATACTTATCATCTTTTAAGAACTTCAAATAGTGTTTTCTCCCTTTTATGTAAATCATTAAAATTGCATCGTTACATGAGATATATTTTTATAAGCAACATTTTTTTAAAAGAAAACGTTAGATAATAATTAATACATCTTAATTTTCTTTTGATATCTCTACACTTTTTTCAAAAAGTAATTTTTGTAGAAAGTATTCAATTGTGTCGCTTGCTAACTTTACACTTTTAAGTTTCTTTTTGAAGTAACTGTTGCAGAAAAAAAGATGACACGTTTACTATTTTTCCTTTGAAGATATTCACACCATTAAAGAAATTATAAATGTATACACATGTTGCATACAAATGCATCAATGTTGGGTGGCACAGTTTGTTAGGCGCAGGCTTTGTATGCTCAAGTTTGCGGGTTTGACCCCAGCCGAACTCAATGGATTTTCATAATGCATTATGCGACATGTTAAAGATACTCAGAGTAAGTGTTTGGCTTGAGAGTTCTAGGCAAAATTAAATTCCTACTTCAATTTCGTATAATCAGAGCTCAGGTACCTCCTTTTTGGGAGGAAACTGGCGTTCAAAATTACATTGTGCAACTGATATCCACCTACATGGTTCCACGCTAAAAATGATACTAGTTCCCGGGGAATATACTAAGTCTGTTGTGGCATTTGCCAATCAGCAGCCCCATCTGAAAGGGAAAAAACATATAATAAAAGATGTCCTCAAAATAGCATTATCTATTTTGTTTAAAACTATATATTTCCTTAAAGAAATAACTTAAAACCCAATAGGAAAAAATAATACGAAAATGTTAAAAAACTAATTTTTTAACCCAATGTGTTTTAGCATAACACACATCTTAATAATGCTATGTTTCTGAGCTACAACACATGCTCTTTTTTTAAAACAAGAAATAATTTATATAAAAACATATATCGCAGAAATTATTTCGCTCTCCTAACTTTCAACATCAAAACTAATTTAGTTTATTACTTTAAAAGTATATCACTGGATCACAGGATGTAGTAAATGAAATAAAGATACTGAATTATAAGAAAATGTAAAACACACTCACTTTTATATTAAAATAACATCTTCCGACAAATACGCTTTATTGGTAGTAAAACATATTTCTTAAATAAAATCAACCTTAACCTTCAATCAATTTATTTAAATTTTTGAATAATCATCATTAGTAATGAAGTGAAATAATGAAAAGCAGATTAACTTACATAGACAAGACTAACAATTATAATATCTACTTATATTATGAACTCTAAACAATAGACAGGTAACAGGATCCAATTTAGGCAGATTTGTGAATCTCTTGTAAGACTTTTATCTCTTGCTGTTTCTTATGAAGCTGCTTCGACACAAGAAGTGCTTTTAATAGGCTTCCAATTCCTGTATTTTATACATATTTCTCTGTTTTTTACTTTCTTGTTCACAAGTTTAGGTTTTTTTTATAAAAAAAAGTAAATAGAGCTCAGTTAAGTGAAATATGCGTGAAAACCTATTACAACACATTTTAATGTAAAAATATATATTTACTTATATTTTCCCATTATATTGTGATTTAACAAAAAGCAATATACTATGAGAAACAAATATCTGGACAGGTAGAAATCTAATATTTTCTTCTCTTTCGAGACAAAAAAACATTTGAAAACATTCGTAAATTTGAAAATGTTTCTTTTGGCATATTTTTTTGATAGCTCAACCCTTATCTGTGTCTCAATCTTTATCAATGTTATCTTTGTGCTCGCCTTCAAGATGACACAAGTACAGAGTTATCTGATTTTGAAAAAGTTGTATATTCATCGAGTACCACAAAAATGGACGAAATTTAAGGTAAATGTCTAGCGAGCTGAATTACCCAAGATTGACTATCGAATATGTTATTCAGACGTGAAAAATGTGCAATAATTATCGAAATACTCTCAAAGTCAGCGCATGTTCAAACCACGTTTGGGAACGATAAAGCAGAGGTGGGCAGACTTTTCCAGGTACTGGCTACTTCTAATTTTTCAAGATGTTGCGGTCCCCCCCCCCAGAGGCGTAGTAGGTATAGTGAGCTAAAAGAAGGTATGCAATACAGTTTTACCTCCATTTTACGAACCTCTATTTTATGAATTTCTCTACTTCGCGAACTTTTTCGGAACCAAGAACATTTAACGATTTTCTTCGCAAAATAACTTCCAAATATCGAAGTGCATTTTCTATTCCAAACGAAATTTTATCTTATCATTCAATTTTTTTCCTCCATATTTTTTAAAATACCATTTTTACTCGAATCTAAGCCGCACTTTTTCCCCAATGTTGATGCACTGGAAATCGGCGTGGCTTAGAATCGAAGGGGAAAAATGTGTTGGATAGGTATTTAGAGCAATTAACATATACAGATTCATGCATGTATTTAAAAGTTTTAATACTGATAAAATAACTAATTATATATATTCACTTCTTTTAGTTTTTATTTTAAATTAATTTAATTTCGTAAAAGGATATCGATAAATTACATTTTAGACTATTTTCAATTTTCACAAAATCTTGTTGAGAATTTGGGGGTGCTGCTTAGATTCGATGGTGGCTTAGATTCGAATAAATACTGTATTTCCTGACCTTCGTATGATGGAACGATTATCAAGTCTCAGTTGAAGGCGTCACCCCAAAATGTCTTGATGGTCCACCGGTCGATCGCGATCGACTTAATGTCCACCCCGACGATAAAGTAATGAAGTCATGTTATATATACCCTCCAAGTACTGTCTGTTGCCTCAAAGTGTTGGAGGGTGTACCTGGCCGCTAATGGGTAAAGTATGTTGGAGAATTTTCTCCGGTAGGGTCATCCTAAGCGTGAAGGCCATACCATTATACTCAGTTAAAACAAAAAGGCACCGGGCTAAGTCAGTCTTCTTCCTTTAGATGGACCAGGCTTTCGGGTCAATGAAGCTGCTCTCTCCCCCTTTATTTGGAGATTGTCTAGCATTGCTTGACAATCTGGGATTAGAAACAACAATAGTCATGTTACAATTTTTTTTTTGTTTCTTAAATCAAGAACACTTAATATTTTTCACTTTTTTGGCATTTGTATGCTATTTTTGTATACGTAAATTTTAAGGCTCTTCTGTGACATTGGGTACAAACCTGCTAACTGCAGGCCAGTCAGTAGGGAAACACCTTCGGGAAATCGATTTTGAGTTTTGATATTTCTAAATCCCAAATCAGGACCTTTCCAATGATGTAACATACTTGCCATTTTACTAATTAGAAGTATGTTAAAAGGATTTTTAAAAAATAATCAGCTGATGAGCCACGCTCTTTTTGACAGATAGAAATGTAAACATTGACCTTTTAAATTTGGGAAACTTTTCCAAAGCCACTCTCTGTTTTATTTATTCATACGCAATTAACTGTAGATTGACTGCAAGCGTAACTGTTACGGTTGGAGAGAATACACGTTTTTCTTCTTAGCGTTTTAAATATCTCTATATTTAAAATTTCTGAATATCAAAAATTTTGAAATTTTGAAATTTTAAGAATTCAATATGCCCAGATCTACAAAAGTGTTCAAAAAACGTAAAGGTACGTTTTACAAAGGTAAGAATACTTTCAACCATACTAACATTACTTCAAATACTAACGACAGTAATGTCAATCCTCAAGCTGGATATGCACATGACTCAAAGGAGACATGTGCAAAAGAAAATTCCCAATTTAAATGGAATTTTCTTCCTATGACAAAAGTGTAGGTATTATTAATGCCATTATGAATTTGAATATTCTGGCATTTGTTTTCAAGAATGAAGTTCACTGTAAAATGTGTAACAGTGGCTTAGACATGCAAGTTTTAAAAGGTAAGTCTGGACTGGCTATTACATTTGTCCTGAAATGTTGTGCTTGTCCATATCGTGTAGAATTCTCTTCTTCAAATTTTCATGAAGGAACGCAAATTGCTACAATAAATACCAGGTTTGTATATGCTATGCGTTCCATTGGAAAAGGTGCAGAAGCTGGGAGAATGTTTTGCGGCATAATGAATCTTCCTCAACCACCTACAAGGTTTTCTCCTTACGGTAAGCGAATCTTAAATGCTGCAAAACTTGTTTACGAGGACTCCATTCAAAATGCTGCGAAGGAAGCTATTTGTGAAAATGAAGGTAATAATAATATTGCGGTAGCTGTAGATGGGACATGGCAGAAGCGCGTGTACACATCATTGAATGGTGCAATTACTGTGACCAGCATTGATACAGGTAAGGTGATAGATGTTGACATTCTTTCGAAATATTGCATATGTAAAAACTTACCTCTTCATCAAAAGGATTCTAAAAGGAATTACGTTGGATCTAGTAAAGCCTTGGAAATTCAAGGGGCGTCTAAAATTTTTCAACGGTCATTATCTTTGCATAATGCCCGATATATTACTTACTTAGGGGATGGAGATTTCAAAGCATTTGATGCTGTTAGAAAGAAAAACATCTATGGAGATGAATACCCAACTGAAAAATTGGAATGCATTGGACATGTCATGAAGCGCATGGGAACAAGATTACGCCGATTAAAAACTCAATTGAAAGGGCAAATCTTGTCAGACGGTAAGTGTTTAAGTGGAAAAAATCGTTTGACTGAGCATGAAATAGATAACTTACAGTTATACTATGGATCAGCTATTCGGAGAAATTACACCAGTGTTCAGAACATACGGCAAGCTATCTGGGTCGCTGTTGTAGAAGCAATGCGTCCTATATTTAGGGATCCTTCCCATCCTGATCTGTTGAAAAAATTTTGCATGGAAAAACACAAAACCCGAATGAAAGTTTTCATAATGTCATATGGTCACGTGTTCCTAAAGCAACATTTGTATAGATTGAAACACTTTCACTTGGTGTTTATAATGCTGTTTGTTCTTTTAATGATGGTAATTATCCAAATTAAAAATGCTGCAGAAAATGGGAGTAGAGCCTGAAGAATATTCGGTAACTGCCATGAAAATTCTTGATGGAGAAAGGTTAATGAAAGCAGTGGATGCTTTTTCTGGAAGAGCAAAGAAAATTAGAAAAGATAAAAGAAGAAAAAGAAAAAAAGAAGAAGATAATATTAAGAAAAATAAGGTAAAAACCGGCTATACAGTGCAGGATTTTTTTGATGAGTTAAAATTTTATACAAAAGCTACTGTTTCCTAAAAATTTTCTGTTCTAAACAGTGTTTTCTCTTTATTATAAATCTACTGTATGCATGAACTGGAAATTTTTATTTTATATTTCATATATATTCTTGTGTATACTGAAATGAAATTTTTGAAGTATTCCTCAGACATTTAGCTAAAAGCATATGTCATAACACAGAAAAGGAAAATTTTTATTAAATTCACTATTGTACTCTGCAAAAATTATATTTTTAAACAGGCTGAGAGATCAATTTTTTAAAAAAAAAATTCTCTTCTGTATAAAGATAAATGTTTATTTAATGCACACACAAATTTTAAAGCCTTAGTGTTCAATAGTTTCTTAGTAAAATGTACATAAATATATATCTCAAAATGCAATGCCCTTTTTCGTTGCACGAAACTTGTTACATACCAAAAAATACACAAATTTCGTGTTTAAAACATAAAATCAGTTTTCTTGTTGTTTTGGATACCATTTATGTAATATTTAAAGAATCTTCTTAATTCTGATACTTAAAGAAATTGTGTTTACATGTGAATATATAAAACATTAATGAAATTTTTCGAAATGTCATATAATCATGTATTACTGTCTTATAAGATTATATTTTTTAATTTGTGTCTTCTTTTTCTAAAAAATCTATTGTATGCATGAACTAGAATTTTATTTTATATTTCATATATATTGTGTATACTGAAGTGAAATTTTTGAGATATTCCTCAGACATTTAGCTAAAAAGCAGATGTCGTAACATAGAAAGGAAACTTTTATAAATTCATTTTCTACTCTGAAAAATTACATTTTTAAGCAGGCTGATCAATTTTTTTAAAAAAAATTCACTTCTGTATAAAGAATTTTATTTAATGCACACAAAATTTTTAAGCTTTAGTGTTCAATAGTTTCTTAGTAAAAGGTACATAAATATATCAAAATGCAATGACCTTTTCGTTGCACGAAACTTGTTACATACCAAAAATACACAAATTTCATGTTTAAAAACATAAATCAGTTTTCTTGTTGTTTTTTGATACCATTTATGTAATATTTAAGAATCCTTTTAATTCTGATACTTAAGAATTGTGTTTACATGTGAATTTATAAAACATAATGAAACTTTTGAAATGTCGTATAATGATGTATTACAAAGTCATATTTCATGTATTGACACATTTTCACATGGTATTTATGATGTTTATAGTCTACTTGGATGACAAGTAATGTATCAGAACAGAAAATTCTTCAAAATTGATGCATAATTTGAGAAAAATATGCAAATGCTATAAAATATCTCGATAGATTAAAAGTGAAAAATGCTATATATGTATTTTCTGAGAAATCTAAGTAAAAGAAATAAAAAAGTCATAAAAGTTATTGAGAATAAGCTAATATTTAAAAAAATAGTGCAAATACAGATTGTAATTCATAATTTTTTTGATGAAGTGACATTTTATAATAAAAATGCAAATATCTCAAAACGGTGTTTTAAAAATGCTGTACCTTTTTCTCAGAACTTATTCAACGGAAGCACTTGCAATCTTCACTGAATATTACTGATATGTTATATATATATTGAAGTGACTTTTATTAAATTACCATAATTATTTTTGTAAAAGTCAGTTATCGTGAAAAAAATGACATTTTTCAAAAAATTCATAGTGATACTTACGATGAAGTTTTTGAAAAAACTAAACAATATATTTGAAAAAGCTTC
>BMAO01012658.1:0-189178 GCA_019973975.1 Trichonephila clavata | reverse complement strand
TTTATATTACTTATTAATAACAAAGCTTAACGGTGAAATATTCACAGTTTTAAATTTAATTTTATAATAAGCAAATTTTTTATTGTAGAGCGTTTAGTAGTTTGTGTGTAAGTAATATTTTAGTGTTCAAAAAGTAAATTATTATATTGTATAAATATTATTTGAATTTAAAGACTTAAAAACGAATCACTATATTTCAAAATTGAAATGTTTTTCCTCGGATTCAATTGAAATTTCGTTAGAGATGCTATCAAACTAAATGAATATCGAGTATCGTGCACAAGCTCATTGAAAACTTCTTATTTCATAAAGTTTTTTATGATACAAATTAAAATTTCCAATAATGGGATAATTGATATATATATACAATAATGAATCCAAATATCGATACATTAACATGTGTTTCTTAAACATTTCTGCTGACAATTTTAACTTCTCAGCGATTCTAAATTCTGGCAATACTCAAAAGTTCTTAGACGTTTTGAAGCTGAAATCTTAGGTCTTTTTTATTACACTACGGGAGTGTTTCATTTCTTTCAGAATTATTTAAAAGACCTGGTGGATTTTTTTTTAGAAAAAGATCCTAAAAAATTGCCAGGTTGTCGGATTTCATCCTTTTCGAGAAATGGAAAAAGAATCCAAATTTGGTTCCGAGTTTGAAAATCATTTGACACAGCTTATGTATTCAGTACTAGAAATATGAAGGAAAATACGAAATTTTCTTAGACGTTAAAAATGGCTTTATGTATAAGAAAAAAATGATCCTACACACACAATTTACGTTGTCTTTCTTCTATGATTTCTTTGAAGGCTTAAAATATACATTAACATCCAAAAGTTAAGGTACAATATTTTTTTTTAAAAACTCAACGTTAGAAAAAGGTAGCAACAATAATATTCATAGTTTATAGGTATAATGGTAACGAATTTCAAGAAAACTTCTACAAAAAACAGCAACCTTTTTCATTTTTTAAAAATTACACTTTTATAGAAATGGGAGAAAATGTGCAAAAATTAATCTTTCCTAATTTCGTGTGTACATTTTGTGTATCGTTGTTGATCCTCAATAGTTGTTGGTAATTTCGTTGACAATATCCAAGAGAGTCTATGAATGTCTGTACGAAGTCTTTTATCCGATTCGTTAGTGGCTGGTTGAATGGAAATAGAATCGTTACAAGCTGATACTATTAGTCATCACAATGTTTCTCGCATTGGGGTTCAATGATAATAAGATCAGCATAAATCTGAAGGTACTGCGTCTAGAAAATATGTTCCAGATAGTCTGCCTGAGACCGTTTTCTAGCTTTTTCAGTCCGGAGAAGCACTTATGAGCCTCATCTCGTTACAGATCATTTAGTCGCATCAAGAATGAGAATCCCCGCTACTTCATCTTCACAATGCCGGTTTCTTGTGCAGTGAGTGAATATTAACGTCGCACTGTTCAGCTACACGAGGGCTTTTGGTGACGGACCTCGTCATTTTGAACCATGGTCAAGCGACGAGGACGACACATGAGCTGGCACCCCTCTCCTAACTACACCAACGGAAGGACGTTTGAGCTCTCGACAGATTTAACGAGCATCGCTCCTTTTCAGCGGCTCGAACTCATGACTCGCCGACCACGAGTCCTTGACCTTGGCCACTAGGCTACCGCGGCCTCCCGGTTTCTATGCAAGAAGACTTGTGTGAGTCCTCTTGAGCCGACGCGATGAAGAGTATCTTTTAATTAGAATTATATTATATATCACTTAAATTTAAATTATAGCTTTTTCTGGCAAACAATATTAACTATAACCTTTTCAGTGTTAAATGCTCTTAGACTGCAATGTATTCAGTTCGTACTAATGTGCTTTATTTAATTTAAGTACTAATCTATGCTTAAAATCAATAAATAACTTTTCCGAAATTTGAATCTAAAAATGAAACAATAAACATTAGTTTTAAATTCTTCTCATTCTATAAATATATCTATAAGCGAACACATATATGTATATATTCTCTGTAATTATAGTCTTAATTCTCGAACTTATTTCTTTAAAGTTGGTTTAATATATTTTAATCTCTTTAATAACGTAGATAATATTTCCCTTTGTTTAATTTGCGTAGCCTCAATAATAAATGCAACTTTTTTTCATGTTAAAAGAACATGTGCGTAAAGCAGATGAATTTGTGGTTTTTTTTTAAACAAAATACTTATTTTCCTATACATATGTATGTATCCATAATTTCATAATATTTTTTCATCTAAAGCTGTTTATCTCAAATATTAGTAATTTAAAAGTTTCTTTTTTCTCATATATTATCTTACACTATTAAAATTCGAAGGTAAACAAACGTATCTATCTATCTATCTATGTGCGTCTATCTTCTCACGAACCGTACGACGCAGAAAGTCGCGGAAGGTACCAAAAGATCGGGAATTTTCCGGGGAAGCCGTATTGCCTATTTATATCCCGATATTGTAATTAGTTAAAAAGATATTAATTAAAAACCTTAAAACGCCTAATTGTTTTACTCCTGCCGGTTGTTTACTTGGCGGAACTTCCCTTCCGTTTCGGCCGAGCGGTAATCTTACGTTTTCCACCATATTAAAATTGTCATCTAATTTTCGGTGTCAAAATGAGACAAAAAATATTTACAGAATCGGAAAGATCATTTATTTCGCCACGACACGGTATAATTTTTTTTGTAAAATAACGATATTTTCTATTTTTTTCGAATTTTTTAAAATAGTGTTAAAACAGATGCGTTTTTATGAAAATTATTTCTAAATCGTTGGGTATGAATTACTTTTCGTGTTATTAAATCGATATTCTACACTAATTAACTTCAAGCCTTTCTCTTTTAGATCCATTCATTTTAAAAATAAAATTTCCAAAACTTTTTTTTAAAGAATTTTTAAAAAGTAGTCTTAATTTTTACTTCACATTGAATAACTTCGTCGTTTATGAAGATAATCTCACAAAACCTTTTTTCCGTGTGTACAGTAATATTATCCGTAACATATACGAAGATTGAAAAAATTGCTTCAAAATTACGGATTTTAAAAAACATTTTGTGATTTTCGTAAACTTATGTTTTTTTTCTGAGAAATAAATTAAAAAGTAGTAATTTGTACATTTTTTATTTGAAAGTACGTTATTTTTGCAAATAGTTGGTGATGTTTGAGAGTTAATGCATTAACGTAAAAATGCATTAACGTAAAAATTGAGAGATGCATTAACGTAAAAATTACGCCCTTAAAATAAAGGTAATGATTTTTTAAAATAATTTAAAATACGCGATTTTACATTTAGCCAAACATTGGTTAACTGTCTGGTGGCGCAGTGCTCAGAGCACCCGCTACACTCAAGACTATAACTGCAGCACTGCCGTGCGCGGTCAATGCGAAGGAGGATGTCCGCCTCGCAGAAACCCGCCGGTCGCCTTTTTTCATACTTGTCTTAAATTTTTTCTCCTACTGGACATTGCGTCGCCACACATCATTACACACAAAAAGGAAATATTCTGAAATATATTTTAATTCTCTCTTCTTCAATGATTGAATTCACTTGCTGCATCCCCACTGATCTGAAATTTACTTATGAATTACTTTTCGTGTTATTAAATCGATATTCTACACTAATTAACTTCAAGCCTTTCTCTTTTAGATCCATTCATTTAAAAAATAAAATTCCCAAAACTTTTTTTTAAAGAATTTTTAAAAAGTAGTCTTAATTTTTACTTCACATTGAATAACTTCGTCATTTATGAAGATAATCTCACAAAATCTTTTTCCTTGTGTACAGTAATATTATCCGTAACATATACGAAGATTGAAAAAATTGCTTCAAAATTACGGATTTAAAAAAAAATTGTGATTTTCGTAAACTTATATTTTTCTGAGAAATAAATTAAAAAGTAGTAATTTGTACATTTTTTATTTCACAGTACGTTATTTTTGCAAATAGTTGGTAATGTTTGAGAGCATTAGCGTAAAAATTATGCCCTTAAAATGAATGTAATGATTTTTAAAATAATTCAAAATACGCGATTTTACATTTAGCCAAACATTGGCGTCGAAAATTAGCTTTGCGCCAAAGACTTCTGACATGTTTGGCCTTCGACCGCATCTAACTCAAGGGTTACACAAAAAAAATTCTGCCTTAATCAGGGAAAAATCAGTAACTTTGGCGAGTAAAAAAAAAAAAAAAAAATGCGAGTCAAAAAATTACTTTTTTGTCCTCCCATTCATTATTGTTGCCTATTTTCATTTTTCGCTACGGGTCCCGGTAGGACAGTCGGTAGCGCTTCGCTTCTTTCATTTACACCGTAAAGCAGATCGTGTCTCTGCGAGTTCGAATCGTGGATGATATCTTTTTTTTCATTTCTGCTAATTTTTCCCACGTAAATTAATTTTACTGATAAATACTTATTTTAACATAATCCTCTGTTATTTTAATGTACTTTGCATTTTTTTTTTTTTTTTTTTTTTTTTTTTTGCCTTCTAAAAGGTTTTTTTCTGATTTTTAATCATTCAAAGTAATTTTTATCTTTTTCAACAATTCGATTTTGTTCATTTCTGCTTATTTTTCGCACCCGTAAATTAATTCTCTCTTCTTCAATGATTGAATTCACTTGCTGCATCCCCACTGATCTGAAATTTACTTCATTTTCAGTGCTGCCATTATGTAAGCAAATGGTATGTCACATTTAATTGCTAAATGACCATTTTTAATCAATTTTATTAAAAATAATTAATAAGTTAACTTTGTATAATATTATTTTTTTTACAGATACGTGTTTAAATAATTTTAACACAGAGTGGAATGAAAAACTATAAAATTAAAATTAAAAAAATTAAATGTTTTTATCAAATAGTATTTTTTTCTTTTTGAATGTTTTTTTCAGTGAATGTTAGTATATAACTAGGTTTTCCCCCAAAAGTGGATTTTTAACACTTATATATGTTTAATCAAACATCCAAACGTTTCAAGAGCTATCTGTAGATTTTTTTTATTAGTATTTATTGATAATGGATTTAAATTAATATATTTTTTTAAAATTAAAATGTATTCAATGCATTTCTGAGATTCATTTAAAATATTTATCAGTATCGAAATTTTTGTTCTCTTTCATAAAACTTATAGTTTACTTTAAAATAATGCGTAATTGCATGAAACTTTTTTCCCCCCGTGTCAAATATTTCAAAAGATTCTCACAATTTTACTTCAAGAATTAAAATAGTAGTGAAATTTTGTTATTTGAAAAATTTATGCTTTCTATTCTTTTTTCAGCATACAACTATTTTTCAAAATGCTACAGTTTCGTTTCCGGGAAAAAACTATCTTTCTAAAGAATTTTATAGAAAAAAAACAACTTTTTTTTTTTTACAAAACAATGCTGTTTTGCATATTTTATGATTTTTTCTCATATGAATCAATATCGTTGCATTTATATAAAAATGATTTTTAAAACTTTCAGAATCAGTGATTTGAAAAATAAAAAGCCGAAAACTAATTTGAACGAATTTTAATAAAACACTCAAAATACTTAAATCAATCATTTAATAAATTCTTCATTCGTAAAGATAATTGCATGAAACTATTTTTCCGTGTGTCGAACATTTCAAAAAATCCTCACAATTTTACTTCAAGATTTAAAATAGTAGTGAAATTTTGTAATTTTAAAAATTTCTACTTCTCTGTCTTTTTTCAACATACAACTATTTTTAAAAAAGCTACATTCGTTTCCGGGGCCTAAAAAATTGCAACGAAAGAATTGAAATGTGAGGGATTTTTAAAAAGTCGCACTGTTCACCTACTCCAGAGTTTTTTGGCGACGGACTTCGAAATTTTCAATTTAAAACTTTTAGAATCAGTGATTTTAAAAAAAAGCCAAAAACTTCTTTGAACAAATTTTAATAAAACACTTAAAATACATAAATCAATCATTTAATAATTTCTTCTTTTATAAAGGTAATTGCATGAAACTTTTTTCTCCCGAGTCGAATATTTCAAAAAATCCTCACAATTTTACTCCAAGAATTAAAATAGTAGTGAAATTTTGTAATTTGAAAAATTTATACTTTCTGTCTTTTTTTCAGCATACAACTATTTTTAAAAAAACTGCATTTTCGTTTCCGGGAAATAAAAAATTGCAACGAAAGAATTGGAAAGTGAGTGGGTGATTTTAAAATTCACCCTGTTTGCCTATTCGAAAATTTTTTGTGACGGACCTCGAAATTTTCAACCATTCTCAAGTGACGAGGACGACACCTGAGCTTTCACCCATCTTTAAGAATTACCACACCACACCAACGCAAGAACAAATTTCGAAAAAGGGAGTTTTTATGACATAGTTAAAGAAATCACTCACATCGCGCGCATACACACACACAAGTGCTATCGGCCTGAGGGAAACACGAAATTTCCATGGGGATGAAGTTATTCACTCGGTAAAACGAAAGAATTGGAAAGTGAGTGGGTGATTTTTAAATTCGCACTGTTTGCCTATTCAAGGGTTTTTGGTGATGGACCTCGAAATTTTCAACCATGCTCAAGTGACGAGGACGACACATCAGCTTTCACCCGTCTTTAATAATTACCACACCACACCAACGCAAGAACAAATTTCGAAAAAGGGAGTTTTTATGACATTGTTAAAGAAATCACTCACATCGCACGCACACACACACAAGTGCTATCGGCCTGAGGGAAAGACGAAATTTCCATGAGGGTGAAGTTATTCAGTCGGTAAAAGCCCGTGCAACGCAGGGCTAAGCGGAGAGGAAAGAAACAAAGAAATCAAAGTAATTTCGGAAAATAATATTGGAAGTGCTGAATTTGTGAAGTTGAGTGAATATTAACGTCCCACTGTTCAGCAACACGAGGCCTTTTGGGGACGGTCCGCGTAATTTTGAACCATGGTCAAGTGACGCGAACGACACCTGAGCTGGCACCCCCTCTCATAACTACCACACCACACCAACGGGAGGACGTTTGAGCTCTCGACATGATTTATGTGCATTTAGCCCCTACACGGCGAGTCTTCAGTGGTACTAGGATCGAGAATTTGCGAAGAGAAGGGAAAATGTTAAGCAACAAAGCCATGACACGCACTCACGGGACATGCATTCACATCGTACGCGTGAAACCCCACAAAAGTGTTGGCGTTAGAATAAAAGGAGGAAATTAACATGGGGATTAAGTTATACCCTCGGTATAAGCCCGTGCAACGCCGGGCCATGAAAGCTAGTTAAGTCTATTAATATGCAACAATGCAATCATTGTATTTCAAACAATTAAATTATGCGATTATTTAATTCGTGTTTTCATCAATTTTTTTTACAATTAAATTGGTAAGCATGTTCTTTGTACAAAATATGCAAGATAAATAAAGTATTAAAATGTATTTTTCTGATGCATATCTAAAAAAAATTTACTATTTTGTGGGTATTAGATCTCTCACTTCATTTTAATGGTGTTTTTTTCTTTACTTTTAATTATTTCGATTCTGAGGAAAAATAGGTGCAAGAATGTTTGCACCGATCATACAAATGTTTTTTTTCAGTCAAATTTTTAAAAAAAATATTAGAAATTTTTTTTTGAATATTTTCCTTTTATTGTTATTTTCTCTTATATGAATTTTTTAATAATTCACACACATTTTTTTAAAAAATATCTTTTTTGCTGAATTACATTCTATGACATAAAAAGCGACGCACCAAGAAGAATTTATCCGAATGGGACGAAATTCGGCAGATGTGATGTCACATATTGAACACGAAACGTTAAAAGTATCACAGGAATTAAATATGTTTTATTTAGCTAAAAGAGCAAAAATGATAAAAAATGCGTTGGCTCGGCTTTTCCCTGACCTTGGTGTAAGTTCTTATCCGGCTGGGCGTTGATACGTAAAATTGGCAGATTCCCTGTTGTGGGATAGCTTGTCATGCACGTTCTAATTGGCAAATTAGATTGGGGTGATCCAGGAACGATCGAAGATTGCTGTTCATTAAACACCAAATGTACTCTATTGGGCAAAGATCTTGCAGTCGCACCGGTCAGAGAAGTTGTGGAGAAGCACGAAGACAACCAGTAAGATGGCATACCGTGTGTGAACAAGCATTATCTTGTTGAAATATAAACTCATGAGCTCGTGAAAGGATGGATCAAACTATGGGGCGTGGAATCATATCGACGTACCTTCATACTGTAACGATGCCACGGATGATTTTTTTTAAATTTTTTTCTTAACATTTATAAACCCCGTGCACCACCGAACGTATAACACGGGGGTAAACAACACAGACAGAAGAAAGGATTACAACACAAACATCCATGCCTTCTCCGGGATTCGAACCCAGTCCCTGCGGCACCGCAGTCAGCTTCACTGACCACTATACCGGATGGGCGGCTGCCACGGATGATGACCAAAGGAAATGGCGCCCCTTGACATCTCTTTTCACGTCTTCTCTGGTCATCATGGCTCACTTCTCAGCGGAATTTAATCGCTGAAAACAATTTTGCTTCAGTCCGTGAGATTCCAGAACGAATGCCACCGACACCACGGCAAACGCACATGGCAGTATACAGTAGTTAGGGGCAATAGGCGCAATGACCCCCCCTCATCCTCCTTCACTCATTCACCTATTAATGAACATTTCAGTTACTGGTGTTTTTGCTATTCGTCGGATCGTTCAAAGGATGCATTAAGGTCTGTGAACACCGATCGGTCAACCACAACCTTCTTTACGATCTGTGCAGCCATGTCTCACCCATTCCTGCCAACATAATAAAATGGTAGCATCGCTCTGACCCAAATGTCGAGTGATCTTGTAATTCCATCATCCTACTTATTTTAGTCCAATTGCACGTCCTCCCTCAAATAGTAACATCTTTTCATACTGTTCGTGAATCCGTCTGCTAAGTATTCATATAGTTCACGTATGTCGATGGAGCCACATTAACACGAAAGTTATATCTGAGCAATGACATGCCCTCTGTTTTATACACTAATTGTTCCATGGCAATGTACTGGAGCTCCAGCTATTTAGTCATTAGCCGCCCAAAGTTAATCATTTGTTTATTCTATTATAAGAGGTGTGCTTACGTAATTTCATCCCATTCGGATTAACTCCTTCTTGGTGCTTCGCTTTTTACGTTATCGAAATGTACTTAGCCAATTCACTGAATAGATCGAGAATTCCTCTCGACTTATGTTTTATACAAATAGAGTAGGAAAAGTTCTGTATCTTTAAAGGCCGCGCGATCCTGAGAAATATAATACAATAGGAAAATTGTTCGGTATGATTGATTTAACTTCAATATAACAAGTTCAGATGGTAACTTAAACAAAAAAGGTACTTTCGAGAATATTTTGTCATTTATATTATAAAATAGGAACATACACCAAAGAGCCAAAACGTTATAAACACCTACTCAATAACACGTTGCGCCACTTTCTTCGTACAAAACAGCTGCATCCCCTCTGGCATGGATACCACTTCTTGGTAGATGAATAGAGAAAAGAAGTACCGATTTGTCTAAGCAGTGGTCACGACCTTTCTCTCTTAATCACGTGTCTTCCACGCCATCCAGACGAGTCCATTGAAAAATGTGATGGTATTCATAATATTTTGGCTCGACAGTGTATATTAAATATCTTATTATATAGAGCTTTTGCAAACAATCGCTACGATAAATTTTCTAAGACTCCGGGAAATCTAACATACTTTCACATAGACATCTCTTTTTCTCTAATACTATGACGTTGTTGATTTTTTGTCACTGATAAAAAAACCCGATTTTCTAACACATTAAGCTACGTACTGTGTTGAAAGTGAGATTTTAAGAAGGAAACCAGTGCGGGGACAAACTAATTGTTAGGGAATCGAACTATATGTATCTTTTGTGTAATTTCTTTATTTTAAGAACCATTATAAAAAATTATTTAGTAATTTATTCAGCTATATCCAAGTTCCAATTTTTCCAAACTATGTATTTCCATTTTTTTAAATATGTATTCGAAGACGCATTTGTGTATTACTTTCATTTGATTTTTTTTTTTCTTTCGATCCAAAATTTTTAAAAAATCTAATTGCCCTTATACAGTATTTTTCTTTCAAAAAGTTAGGTAAACGTGTTAAAGTTCAATTGTTGCGTAAGTGCGTGAAGACTAAAAATAGCTATTATTTTTAAAGCATTAGGAGGCTTTTTAATGATAAAAAGGCTAAGGTCATATTTGTACATATGTTCGGAAGCTATATTTAAATAGAATAAATAAGTAGAATTGCATAGCTGATTATATGCGAAGAAGAGATAAAAGAATTCTGCACACACAATTGCTTATGATTATAGCTTAGAAAGAACCAATTCATTTCTTTTTTAACACGCTTTTATAAGTTTCACTTGCATGTAATGGAATCTTAGAACTCGATTTTTACCCACTTAAAAAGATCGGATTCATTCGAAATTTCGCACACTTGTCAAGGACCGATGACAATACAATAATTTCATAATTTTGTTCCATTGTTCTTTTCAGGATCGTCAGGAATAACGATAGTCAGATTTGGCGACAATTCCAGATACCACTTCCAGATTTGGCGACTTATTGCATATAACATGTTTAAATTTGGCAACTTGTTCCATATACCATTTCCAGATATGGCTACTAATTTCATACATCATTTCCAGATATGGCTACTAATTTCATACATCATTTCCAGATTTGGCGACTTATTTCAGATAGCGACTAAAAGAATAAGGTGTAACCCTATAGCAAGTGTTTTGAATTTAAAGCTAATTGTATGCAAGTATAAAATACACTTGCGGTTAGTAGAAATAAAACAAAAAAAAGTGTTCTGTATCTGAGAAAGGGGAGGGTGGGTGTGTGTTATCAATTTCTTATTATAATATAAACATTTTTCTGAAAATGAAAATAAAAAAAAGGCTCGTGCATGTGAGAAAAAATAATTTGCATTCTAACTGCTGAATAATTTTTATTTTTATAAAGCATTACGTTTAGAAGTGATGATACTAATTAACATGAAAGGAACACGTTTAAAAGGTGAAGAAACGATTGACATTTCATATTACCATGTTTTTATTAATTCGCTTTCTTTAATGTTTGTCCGGGTGGAATTTTGTAATTGATTTTAAACTGTGTGACTTTCCGAGGAGCTAGAGACTTGAAATTTGGACCATAGCTCAGAAGTCGATGACAATGCATGAAAATGTGAAAAAAGAAAACAGAAACGAAAAGGAGGAATTTTATAATTTTTAGTCCGTTATAAAAACATGGTGCATTAAAAAAAAATTTTCTTCGAACTTTTTCTTCTTTACACACTTTTATTTGTTTGACCTGTTCAAAAGAGACGGAATCTAATATAACGATACGGGACTCATCCGAGGCCTCGTAAAAGAGAGAATAAATACACTTCAGACCCGTTAATTAATATCCATTGAAGAGCAAGACTAATTCTACAGCCACGTGATTCCAGCTTCAAATATCAAACTCAAGGATAAATTCAACAATGAATAAATATTTGTTTAAAAAACTAAAAAACACGCTTTTATAGTAGATCGAACTAAAAAATAAAAAATAAATTATAGTTTAAAAAAACTAAAAAAGACGCTTTTATATTGAATCAAACTAAAAAGTAAAAAAATAATTCTTAATAAAGAATAAAATGATTAACGAGAAAATGAATGTCATTGGGGTAAAAGCGTGGGGTGTTCTATAAATGTATCAATTGTTATAATTTCTAACTTCTATTCCGAAAAGCTGAATTAGTGTAAAAATGTAGAACAATGCACCCCACGCTTTTACTCCAATGACATTCATTTTCTCGTTAATCATTTTATTCTTTATTAAGAATTATTTCTTGGAAATTAAGCAACAGAAAAAATATTATTTAGAGTCTTTATTTCTCTTTATTTTACGAATTAAAATTTTCACTTCTATTAAAAGAAATACTAGAGTTTTATGTCCATCATATATCTCTGTTCATTTATCATTCTGCTTGAACTCATAAGGGAATCTATACTTGAATTACGGTTAAGTATTGCTTCAAAATTTCATTCACCCGCCGCTTAGAGGGGCTAATGCATGTTAAATCTTTCGAGAGTCCAAGTTGTATGGAAGTGTAGAGAGTGGCGTGTCAGCCGAAGGGTCATTTTTCGTAATTGACCGTAATTTAAAATTACGGGATTTGTAACCAATAGCCCTCATATTACCTCAAAGTCCTACGTTATTAAGCAATCAATTAATCAAAAATTATTCCTATGATCTAGAAATAAATTTAATAAGAATTCATAGATCACGCTTTGAGGATTTTTTTCAAATGGAGTAACATAATTGTGTCACATACCTGAAAATCCTTTGCAAAAATGAGCTCTAAAACCCTGTTAAGATAGAATGAGTAGCATAACGTCAAAGCGAAAAATTATAAATCCATTTTCTAAGAATTGAAGAGCGTCGATGATTACATCATAATTGTTTAGGAAATAAAGGGCAGTTGTTGTTCAATTGTATTCTCTTCTGTAAATTAAATGTAAAACGGGATAGATGGTGTTTCAAGTCATCTCAGAGTTGTTCTGCTTTTAGCCAGAAGAATCGATCATGTAATGTTCCTTGTAATGTGTGCCTATGCCTTCTGTGGCGTCCAAGAAATGTAAAAAGTTGGGCTCATCATTGGAATAACATATTGAATGAATATAATTTACCTATCTGATCCAATGTAATTAAGGAAAAGGATTCAGGAAATATAATATTTCAACAGAGGGAGAAAGTGATGTGTAAGACAGGAGAGAAAGAGGAGCGGTTGAGGGTCTGAGGAGTCGGATAGCTAAATTGAAGTCGTGATAAAATAAAGTTATTTGTTTAGAAAGCTCGATGAAGTCAATTTAATATCGGTAGTGATTTCAGCAATGAGAAATGCTTATAGAATTAATTATATATAATTAAGCCTTTTCTTTTAACTTAGAGTATATCAAGTTACTACGTTTCCCTAATATGTATTTTATTTTAAACAATTGTGAATATTGTATAAAACGTGCTTACATGATGCTTTAATTAATTTATATTTTTGTGAATATGAAGACAATATGTGTTGGTTCGATATAAGTTATATTAGCCACAAAGAGTATGTTCAGTTAGTATTATGAAGCTCGGATATTTGATATTTCGTAATATGTGTGTTCATTAATATTGTAATTTATGTCGGAATTTATTTAAATAATTAAATCCTTTTGTTTAAATCGAATGGTTAGTGGTTTAAAATTACAATATGATATCATAGTAAGGAATTAGTGCATTCATTAAGGCTGCATTGTACTTTAAAAATACATTTCTTAGGTATATATGAATCTCGGGAGTGAAATTTTTGTTTACAAAACTTCGGTATATGGGGCAAACGCAATAAAGCATTGAAATTTTCACCATAAAGTGATGTAACCCTTAAGTTCGTAGATACTTAATTTTATTTTTATTAACGTCGCACTCTAGAGCAATGTGAGCGACAGACCTCGTAGTTTTGAACCCCGTTCAGTGACGATGACGATACCCGAGCTAGCACCCCTCTCTCTCTAAACTTATACACCCCGCCAAAGCCGTTACACATTTAACGTGACCCACCCATTCTATACGGTGGGTGTTCAGTGGCACCAGGATTCTCAATCACGCGCGACTTATCCATGGGTTCGCGACCATAACCAATCGGCTACAACGACCACTTGGAAGGTAATCAAGAAGAAAAAACTCATTCACTCTCCACATTATAAATTATGAAAATAGTAATGTGTTTGTGTAGCACGTGTATTTAGGTAGAGAGTGAGAAAGAAAATTGAGTCTTTCTTCCAGAATATGTTTGCAAATAGAAAAGAAAAAAAATTCTAAAATTTGGCTAGTAATGGCATTATGCCCCCTCTCCCACCCACTTGTGTTAAGCCAAACTTGGTAAGTGCAGTTCCGATGTAATAACTAATCTATGAAAAGTAGTTAAGTAAGTTAAAGTAGTTGCACCACATCGTTCGTAAATTTTGAGAACACTCCTGGATCTAAATGCGGAAGAAGTTTCCACTTCTGCTCAGAATAGAACGATGTGTCCGCCCACACTGACGGCATCAGACACGTGCTCAATTCTTTTTCCTCCCTCTGAAACAAACTTAAAATAACTTCCTGATTTTGAGCCATACCAATGCTCTTCAAGTTCACCTTTTCTCATTTCGCGACAAAACTAAGAAATCAAGTCTACTCTCAAGAAAGTTTTTACGGAACCTCTTACTCGAGAAATCTACCACGAAATGCGTCATTGAAATAAAGAATATGTCTCTCTCCAAGCTTTTTATATTTTTCGTTTCCCCTGTTAACTCAATAAGATGTCACTTCGTGATAGATGACATCGGTGTTCTGCTGACTTGCATACAGAGGGTGTTAACTTTTTGGAGACGTTTCAACCTAAGTTCAAGGAGATTAAGAACACTTAAAACACAATGTTCGGGGGTTTGTTGAGGAATGAGGCCGTTCATTTATGAAGTAATTTGTTTCTCAAATCATCGGGCTAGATTTTTAAAATGTTACTGCAATACTTGACTGTGTTATCATTTTTTCTACCTTGACATTCACAAACACAAGAAATAGAAAAAGACCAGCCGGCATGATTAATAATCTTTACTCACCAGATATCGAAATTATCTTCAATCAGTACAAATACTTCATATTTGTTTTCATAGTCAAAATTTAGACTATTTTTTATTGATTGTCTTTCAAATCTATAGGTGTTGGTATTCACTGCTTTTACAAATGTGGAACATTTTTTTAAATGATTTTCACATTATCAGCTTTAGATAATAAAAGTTCAAATGTTTTGCAGATTTACGTGTCCTAGTGACTAAAAACTGTGAGACTTCGGAATTCATAAATATGAGACAAGTGTTATCATATGGATTATACGAGAGAGAGAATAAATTTGAAAAAAAAATACAAAAATTCTCTAAGTCACAAATAATTCTCATTAATATGTTCATATTAATGAAGTATGACTTTCCTATTGATAAAGAATTATCTTAAATTCATCGTTAAGAATGAAAGAAAAAATATGTATCATTGAATTGATACATGTAAAAAATAAACAATTTTTTTTTCACCATTTACAATACTTAACTATCACCTATATGTCGCAAATGTATTTTGTGAAAATTTGCATTTGATTATGATGCACTTACATAAAATGAAATGATATATTAGCGGAAGGAAAGTATTAATTAGTCATGAATCATACTAATATTCTCTTATTTTTAAAAACTAATTTCTTACTTTTAAAATTTTTATGTGAAAAAGAAAATAAAGTTTCTTTTTTTTTTATTCTTATCAATATAAGTAAACTTCTATTCATCAATCTGTTCTGATCAGCATCGGGGTTATATATATACACATATATAAACCCTTTTTTTTGTTTACTTCTGGATCGAGTTATATAACTTCTCTACGAATCTCTATACTACTTCTATACTTCTCTATAATAATAAATTTTATCCGAGAATTTTTGTTTTTACTTTTCCTAGAAATAGTTTGAAACAAGCGTGAGATTTTCTGTTGATTTTTTTAAAAAGTTCAATGCAAAAAATGTTGAATTAAAATTTTATAATTTATTGAAAGGTTTTTTGTATAATATTCAATATCCTCAACATAACAGAATATCAAAATAGCATTTTATTTTCTTCTAGTTATCATGTTTATTAAATGAGATAAGAATTGCTCTTAACCGAATAAAGGAAAAGAAAAAAATTGTGCTAAAATTTAAATAATTCATTCCATTACGGCTTAAATAAGCTTGAATTTTGTAACACTCTCAATTCACTTAACTAACATCATAGGCTGCTTAACTACAATATTTGTTTTGAGAATTATGAAAGAGCCGTGAAATATGCATTTCTCTTTGTAGTAAATGTTAGAGAGACAGGAAAATTAGATGACGCTAGAGAAGTATTACTGAGGACAGAGCAACTTTAGAAAAGATTCTGAAAGCACCTGCCTGAATCCAAACTGTCATTATAAGTCTACAGTTTAAAGATAGCAAGTGAAGAAAACATTATTATACAGTTCTTATTAGTTAGAGTCAGGTCAAGTTATCCACTTGACGTATTTCATTTGATTCTGATTATTGGAAGATTGGGATTCTTATTGAGAAAATATACCTCTTGCTACCAACGAAGCGAATTCGTCCTAATCTTATATAGAGAGTTTGAACGATTATTAATACTGGATTCAATGTTGGATTCTTTCCTCCCGAACAACTGTATATAATCGGAATCGATCTCTCAATATCTAATCGGTTCCTCTAATCACTCAACAGCTGAGAATCGGACCGAATGTTTTAGCTACTAAGAACAAGAATCCATCCCTATCGAAGCAAGAATTCACTACAATTTAAAAACACTAATGTTCTCGATAACTGTCAACATTTGGCAAGAGCTTAGTTTCGAATCACATAGTGTGCAACCTATAGACTTCCACTATTTCTTATCATTATCAAATATCAAACATGTAATATTTGAAAAATAAATCCTAAAAATAACTGATAAAGAGGAAGAAATATACTTCACGTTGTTCTTGTGTATCGTATATGCATTGACTTATACCTAGAAAATATTCGTTATTACTATATTAAATAAATGTATAATTTCTAATTTTAAAGAATGATAAAATATGCATTAGAACTCATCTCGTTTCTCAAATGAAAGTGTTAAATTTGACAGCAAAACAAAAGTATGTTTAGTGTTACTCAAAAAAATAAACTCACATTTTCTTTACTTCCCTTCTTTTTGCTTTCGCACCAATAATATAAAAGTAAATTCGTTATTCTGATCAGTTATTAAATGTGACAAGAATTTTTATCGCGCGTGCTCATAAAGGTAAAAAAAATCAAAGACATTTGTGAAATCCTAAAAGAAAACATATTTTTTACACATATACTTAAAGTAACACACATATATTTTTAAAATAAAAGATATTTATACAGTCATTAAGGAACTAATTTACAGATATATGAACGTGTAATATTTTTAAAACACACCAGAATACATATAAATAATAAAGGAGAAAAGTATCACTCTTTTTTTTGGTTTACATTAAGTGTCTCATTTGGAAAAATTATTCTCAACTTCGTTTCAATTATATCCCATAAATGTATAATTCTAGAAATTAAAAGATCATAAAATAATGAATTACAAAAATCAATTCACTTTGCAAACTAAGACGCAAATGCTTAGCAGTGACACTAAGAAGCAAAGGAAGAAATCTTATTACAAAATCAGACAACTTTTTCTATTTCATATGTCTTCGTTTTCATACCAATAATTTAAAATAAATTCACAATGCTCATCTATAATAAATTTATATATTTTCATATGCAGATATCAAAGATATCTATACAAATAATTCAGATCTAACTAAAAACGGTATCATTTCTTCCATTGTCTTATTTTACGCGACTTTCCTATCAAACAAAAGCATGCAACTTTCCGAAACTACAAAAATGTATAGAATAAATTTAACTGATAAATAACTCAAAAAAATTTAATGATAATAGAAGAAGTATTTTAAGAATTTAAATTTTTTTCGTCATTATGTGTGTGTGTGTGAGATATGAGGACATAACTGTTATTCATTATGTATATAACTGTTTGCATTCATCTTTATAAAATGTAAGAAAAGTGATATAAGAAAGTGTCATCACACATGCAGTAGAAGAATAAATAACATTTACTTTTGAGCACTTGAATTTAGGAAATTTTAAAAAAATGAAATTTAGATTTATTGAAATTATTCAGATATCCTAGTTAAGGAATCCAGCTTCTGTGAGGTTATGTTTCTAAAAAAAATAACAGATGAGCGCTTTAAAATTTTTTTTAAATCTTTCCTCAAAATTAATAGAATCATCATAGCTTGGTTTTACTTTTATTTTAATTAGTTTTTAAAATTAACTTATTGCGCATTATGGAAAAATAACCAATTTCAATGTGAAGCTTTTCAGAATCTCTTTAAAATCTAGTTCCTCAAGCGATGAAATTTATCAGCGTGTTTGAAAATGAATAATTTTAATGTGCGTAAACTCGATTTTCAAATAAATATTGAAAAATTTCAAAAACGTATGAGAAACATTAACTTCATAAATTTAAAATTATTTTTCAGTGCCTTAGCCATACAATTTATTATATGAATGAATTTTGTATTAAAATGCAAAAAAGTGGAAACACATGATATAGAAAACAAAATATATAAAGTATCATACTTAGCATTTTCTATTTAAGTTTTAGTGTCTTAATTTTAATCCAATGCTCAAAAAATGTTTTTTAAAAATGTCATGCTTGTGAAAATGTCGCAAATCATTCAAGAAAATGGTAAACATACTTTGTTAGCAACTTGGGCACTCAGGCCGAAAGAAGGTCCACGGTTAGCCATTCTTGCTTGTACTCCGTTTGCGAGTTGGATGAGAAGTGTATGTGCCGGTAAGAGCTAATCCCAAAAATACTCCCTCTCCTACAGTTGGTCAATGGGATGAAAGTTTTCAGCTATTGGTGCTTTGACTAAGGAAACGCACCAAAATAGGAAACACTTAGCTTCCGATCTCACCTTACTACGGGGGTGGCAATTTTACATTCTCTATTCCAAGACACAGTTAAGTTTTAGGTAGTTTAGGCATTTTCATCCGATGAAGCTTTAGGTGAATTGGTGCAACTAGCAATTTGTTATTGTTTTGTAGAGTGAAAAAATAAAAAAAAAGATTTAATTTAAAGATTGCGCGCGTGTAACGGAAGCGGGAGAAAAATGGTTGGTATGAGTGATGTAATTCGGTGGAAAGTTGCCTGCAAAGATGACGCATTTCTTTGTGGAAATGTTTGAAAAGTTGTGTGTGATACTCTTCTCTCTCTTGAAGATAAGTGTCGAATTCTGTATGAAAAGTGCAATTCTGGGCAACTTTCATTCATAAGGGGTTTCGTTTTGTTTATAAATGAAATCTAAACATTTACACGCTTCCTTAAACAAAAAAAGAAGAATTATTTTAAATCACTCACTCGCGCCATTTTTAAAATATTTTAAACAATTTTATTCTTACATCAAATGTCTCTTTGAGGATTAATTTAAAGCAATTTATAACATTTCATTTTAATAAAATGTTAAAATCCACAATTTGATTTGATTTTTATTTACTTTGCACTCTCGTCATTTTACTAAGACCGCCATAAAGATTGCCATGTCGAGTTACTTAATTGATTTTTAAAAAGTTCATTCTTACAATGGTAAAATTACAACAACAAAAAAATGCTGTCTTAGAAAGTTGTATTTTTTATTAATTTTGATTAAAACTTTAAAAAGGTTTAAATCAATTCATTTTTTTATACTGTTCTCAAAATTTAAATGTAATGAAAACTTTTCTTTTTGTGCTCCAAAAATTTAGGTACATCTAATCGTAACACAAGATTGTCAAGCACATTGTTTTTTATAACACAATGAAACGTGTCATTAAAGGCTTACTATATTAACAGTTAAAGCATAATAATGTATAATGAAAAATTTTAGCTTACTTTCAGTTTTATTCTAAAATATAATGGGAAAATAGTTGATTGAAAAACATAATTGATTTTTGCTTTTATTTTCCAATTAAATAATATATGCCATTTGTTCTTTTACAATTAACAAATAACAACCCCATTCTTTTCTCTTATTCCTTATTTATAATAATTATTTGCAGCTCGAATCTATTCTGCAGAGGAAAGAAGCTATCCTCAAGGGAAAGAAACAAAGCAACGCAAAACAGAAAGCATTGATAAGTAGCATTAGACTGGAAGTAGAAGATTTATCTGCTCATTTCATTGTTGTCCTAACAATTAGTGAAAGTAAGGCAGTACCTAAAAATTATGTGAGAAAATTTAAATATGTGAATGCATATTAATAATGCCTACGTTAGTTAAAAACTTAATCACAGCAAACAGTGGCATGTGCTGTGCACTTACACGCACACACATTCCGTATACCTAATTTACTTTAACAAATAAGTCTATTCTTTACATTCACGGTTGATTTTCGTAATTATTATAATAATTTGTTTTCCGTTTCTTTATAATCTTTGATAATTCTTAATCCCGCAAGCGTTTTTTTTAAATCATAAATTAATTTGAATTTTTTCTGCTTCACATAAAAAATTAACTTAATTGAAAGAAATCTTGGAATTTTTTTTAAAGAATTCGCTGAGTTTTTTTGAAAAAAAATTTTGAATTATTTTGAAGAGTTTTTGGATTAAAAGAAATCCTTTGATTTGCTCTGCTCAAAAAAATTAACTGAAATAAAAAAAAATCGTATTTCCAGTTCTTAAATTCTTAAGAAGTTTTTACTTTGTGAATATTTTTGGTATGTGTTTTATGTTTTTAAAACTTGCATTATGTTAATTTTTGTATGTTGCAGTTTCACATATGCATTATACTATTTTCCTTAAATAGGGGTTTTGTAAATTCATTATAAAACTATATATTATAATTATTATAGACAAACTTATAACTTTTAATAAAAGATAATGTATTTAATAAACTTTTAAATTATTAATTTTTGATCGAGTTGAAAAAATTATAACGAATAAAAATAATTCATTTTGACTGGAGATGTAGTGTAAGCTCGCTCACCTTTTCGAGATGCTATTTTTTTCACGTCGCTCAAAAAATTGAGCTTTCTTACCCTAAACATTTTCCAATATTTAAAAAAAAGCAACATTATTTACTGTCAGTGACACTTGTTAATAAATACTTTATTCGACGTTAAGTGATTGTTTTCATTTATAACACACTTTTTACTATGCAAAGCAGTTGTTAACTAAAAACTATCTTTCAACAGACTGCCATCAAACCATTATATTGCTATACAAATCAGAAATGACTAATTACCTTGCTTTAAGGCCAAAAACTTTTAAGACAATTCATGAGGAATGACGATATATATTTTTTTAATTTAAGATGCTGCTTCTAATTTTTTTTTAGTGTAGATATTAAAAACAAATGTAAATAATTATTTTAATTTTTCAAATTAAAACAATTATTGTTTGGTAAGTTTTCATTCTGATATCTAATTAAGTGAAGTGCCTAGAAGTCCAGACAATTTTCTAGCCAAAATTTCCTCAAAGACTTGTATAATTTTAAGAAGCTATTGTTATAATTCCTAATTCTTTAATTCCATTGGTATTTATGCATTTATATGTCCGTTATATTTTTAAAATCCAATTATTTATTCCAGGGGTGGGCAGATTTCTCTAGGGCATGGGCTACTTCTAACTTTTTCAAGGTATTGCGGTCCACTCAGTAACGTAGGTAGGGTGAAGCAAGAAAAAGTTCTACAATATTTATTATAACTTATTAATAAATACGGAATATGTACTTACCAACATAACTAAAATAAAACTCTCACTTTTAAAACTGCGTTGAAAGCAAAACACAAGATACAAACATAATAATAACAGTCGCAAATATAATAATATCAAATGATGCATTTACTATCAAGCAATTCAAAATACATTACAAAATAAATGATAGTTTTAAAAAAAATAAAAACACTTTTTTATAGTGAACCGAACTAAAAAGTAAAAAAATAATTCTTAATATTGAAATGATTAATGAGAAAATTAATGTCACTGTGGTAAAAGCGTGGGGTGCTTTGTACTACATTTTTACACTAACTCAGCATTTCAGGACAGAAGTTAGAAATTATAACAATTGATATAGAACACGCCACGCTTTTATCCCAATGACATTAATTTTCTCGTTAATCATTTTATTCTTATATTAAGAATTACTTTTTTTTTACTTTTTAGTTCGATTCAGTATAAAGCGTATTTTTTTAGTTTTTTTAAACTATAATTTATTTTTAACTTTTTAATTCGTTCTACAATAAAAGCGGGGTTTTTTTTAACTATCATTTATTGATTGTTGAATTTATCCTTGAGTTTGATATTTGGAGCCGGAATTACGTGGCTGCTGGTATTAGTCTTGCTCTTCAATGGATATTAATAAACGGGTCTGAAAGGTATTTATTTTCTCCGTTTACGGGGCCTCGCATGAGTCCCGTATCGTTATATTTCAAAGATTCCATCTGTATAGATACAGGTCAAGGAAATAAAAGTGTGTTGAGAAGAAAAAGTTCGAATTAAAAAAAAATTATGTACTATGTTTTTAAAACGGACTAAAAAGTATAAAATTCCTCATTTTTCGTTTTTTTCCCCTTCTTTTTTCACATTTTCATGCATTGTCATCTACTTCTGAGCTATGGTCCAAATTTCAAGTCTCTTGCGCATCTGAAAGTCAGTTTAAAATCAATTACAAAATTCCAGGTGGACAGACATTCAAGAAAGCCAGTTAACAAAAACATGGTAATATTAAGTGTCAATCGTTTTATCACCTTTTAAACGTAATGCTATAATGTTAAATCGTACCATCACTTCTAAACGTATTGCTTTATAAAAATAAAAAAATATTTAGCAGTTAGAGCATAATTTTTTTTCCACGTGCACGAGCCTTTTTTTTATTTTCATTTTTAGAAAAATGTTTATATTATGGTAAGAAATTGCTAAAACGCACAACCACCCTCCACTTTCTCAAGTAAAGAACACTTTTTTTTTTGTTTTATTTGCATTAACCATAAGTGTATTCGCGTTTAGGGTTATACCTTATTCTTTTAGTCGCTGAATCTGGAGTTAGTCACCAAATCTGAAAATGGTATATGGAATTAGTCGCCAAATCTGAAAATGTTATATGCAATAAGTCGTCAATTCTGGAAGTAGTATAAGAGTTGTCGCCAAATCTGGATATCGTTATTCTAAGCGATCCTGATCAGGATAATGGAACAAAGTTTATGAAATTATTGTATTGTCATTGGTCCTTGACAAGTATGCAAAATTTCGAATTAATCCGACCTTTTAAAGTGGGTAAAAATCGAGTTCAAAGATTCCGTTACAGTCAAGTTAAACTTATAAAAGCGTGTTAATAATAAAACATTTTCATCTGAAGTTATTTTTCATAGTTAAAGACAGAAAGAGACTTAGTCTGCAGACTGTCAGCTAATTTTGAGAATTTCAGTGTATAATTACAACTGCTAATCTTTAGCGGTCACCCCAAAATGTCTTGGCGGTCTATCTGTCGATCGCGATCGACTTAATGCTCACGCGCGACATTCGTTTAGACATTTTGATTTATTTTCTTCGACGACATTGAAGACAAGTACAAACAGCACAGTATTACATAACTCTGACTCTACAAGCTAAACAAAGTATATCTCTCAGATGATTTGCAGCGCCATTTATTCATTTTACAACAGCTATTGTGGTTGTTGTTACTTATGAACTTCTTTCATGAATTTTAAACGTAAGATCATTTATAGAATGATTGCTACCGTCAAATAAGATATAGGAATTAAATAATATCGTATATTAAATATGAAAACAGATGGAAAAGTTCTTTAAAAAATATTAACATATTCCAGTTTTTAAAGAATTTTAATATTAGGACAAGCCTTTTATAACTTCTAAGGAATTTTAATTACTTGTTGCACAATTCCATGATACATTTCCCCCAATTATATTATCAAGATGTCGTGTACTAGCATATTAATATAAGCTTTAATATGATTGATTAAATTTAATATAATTGTTTGCTTTGATTAATAAAATTGCATACATTAATTTACAACTATTTTATGAATTATGCATTAACTGTGTTTGTTATTATGATAGCATTGCTTCATTTTTAAGCTATATTCTATACTGTTCGAACTAATTGGAACAAATTGTAAAAAAACGATTTTGCCTAAAACCCTAGCTTTTAATCATTATATATCTTAAGTAGACAAAAAAAAATCTCTATATTAGTACGAAGTATATCCTCCTATAACAAAAATGACCTTCTCAACTCATCTTGGTATTGACTCCACTTCTGCAGCTCACATCATCATCAAGGAATCACATTTGTATATCACTTTTTTTATCATTTGTTCTGTTGTCGTGCAATTCATCTTAGCTAAACGATTCTTGAGAATATGTCATAAATTTTCAATAAGATTTAGGTCTGGTGAATTACTTGACCAATTAAGCACTTTTATTTTATTTTCCCGCATAAAAAAGTCTGAACCAATATTGAATTGTGACAAGAAACCAAATCATATTGAAATGTTCCGTCAAATGTTTCCATGGATGGAAATATTCTACTGCGTAAAATTTCTATGTATTTGACATAATTCATCATGCCTTTAATAGAAACTAAGCTTCCAGTACCATTTGTTGCGAAAAAATCTCAAAACATCTTTTTAGAAGGGGTGTTTTACAGTCTGTTGGATATGATCTGGCAGCAGAGTTTCAACATCACTTCGTCTAATTACATTTGATTTGTATTCCTGCACAAATAACTGCGTTTCATCACTGAAAATCACCTTCTTCTAGTCGTTAACAGTCCATGATCGGTATTTGTGGTCTATTCTAAAAGTTTTTTCATCATTTTCTTAGTTAGAAATTGCTTTTTCCTCGGTCTTGATGCCTTCCAGAACCCCTTTCTGTACAGTTGATGTACTCACTTCAACACCATATAATCCAATAAATCCCTTCTAAGGTCTGTCTTACTTTGATTTATTTTGCTTTTTCTTATTATAATTTTATCAGTTCTTGGAATAATTTTCTGTTTGAGCCCACATTTTCCTTTTCATTTTGGAGACGATGATCAGGAGAATCTTGAAATGTTCTTAGAATTCTCGAAACACTTAATTTGCCCACACCAACTACCGTAGCTATATCTCTCATAGTCATAGAAGTGTGTTTATTCAGAGTGATTATTTTAAAACGCTTCCTCGGAGTAATATCGATCTCTGAACAAGCAAAAGTAACACGTATAACGTGGAACGCAACATTATAACTACCAGCTACCTCACTGAAAGGCTCACAACTGAACTACTAATGTGCTATAACTAATCAACGAGTAAATTATATTCAAGGTTGATCCGTCACATTATTTCTGGGAAGAAATAACCGGTTTGAGGTGTTTCAGGACATAACTGGTAATCACATACCAACTCAGACAAGAAAAAAATGTTTGTCTTAATTAATTCGAACAGTATAGTGTGTATATATATATATATACCCTTCTTATTTTCCAAACAGCATCTCTACTTTTATTAGAAAATAATGTATAATTTAAAAACCAATTACCTTTTGATAGGAGACAACATGTATTTATATATATATTCCCTGCTATATTAAATAATAATTACCTTATAAAGTTTTGTTCTGATTAAAATTGACGGCCGCGGTAGCCGAGTGGTCTAGGCATCGGATCATGGCTAGCGTGTCATGGGCTCGATCCTAGTACCACTAAATATCCGCTGTGTAGGGGAGCGATGCACGTTAAATCTGTCGAGAGCTCAAACGTCCTCCCGTTGGTGTGGCGTGGTAGTTAGGAGAGGGGGTGCCAGCTCAGGTGTCGTCCGCGTCACTTGACCATGGTTCGAAATTACTCGGACCGTCGCCCAAAGCCCTCGTGTTGCTAATCAGTGCGACGTTAATATTCTCTCACTCTGATTAAAATTTATTTTTGTTAAATGTTTGAAGCCCCTCAGTGTATGATGTAATATTGTCTAATTGAAAATACACCCACATAGCTCTAAAGAAAATTTAGTGAGAAGTTAAATTAAAACAAAATACTTTAGTATATAATTTGTAATTAATACCAAATCAAAGCAAAGAAAAAACACGTTATGTGCTGACACCTTAAAAAACTTAAAATCGTGAAGTGACTAGGCAAATTTTTTCTTACCATATTATAATTATTTAAATTTTAATACCGTTAGATGTAACACAAATGCTTAAATGTCTCCTTTTTTCTACTCAATCTCATCTTTTTTCTTTCGTCTAATTTTTTTTATCATAATTTAACTCACTGAATGCTATTCAATTCCTGTACAGCAAACACAATTTAAAACTTTAATTGCAATAAATTTTACGACAGATTCACCCCATCTTTTAAATTATTCCAAACCTAAATACGCAACATAAAAACCTAATTGATTTCCTTTTCCGAAATCTTAGCTACCTCACCTTTTATCTACCTGCAAGAATACACGTCACAATGCCGTTTTTTATAATAAATCCATATCTTTCCCAATCGATAATGCATATCTCCCGCTTATGAAGAACCCGAAACATTGAAAATGCGTCGCCATTATTTTTTAAAATCAGGTTTTAATCCAATGAATAATTCATTTACCCACTGCAGAGGAAGCGAAACCCCTCCTCCCTCCATTTTCTTTCTTGAAAAATCGATATGAGACAGCGAGATCATTGGATATTATTTTCCATTCCTTCGAGTTAAAAAGGAAACGAAATGTGTTTTATGATAGAGTAAAATTTTATCACTGGGAGCAGCCGATCGATACATTTCTTTGTGTAGCTCATGCGCTTACATTTATCTGGCGGAGTACGGGATGAAAATAGGGAGATGTGTGTTGCTTATCATTTCAGAAATTAGACGCTTAACTAGTAATACACGCAAAAAATAAGACTGCATGATTTTTAAGTAACATATAATATAAGAAATAATACTGTTTTCAATATTTTTTAGAGTGAAAGGAGGATATTTATCCAATTTTCACTTAATTTTCATCTATAATCTAAAGGTTTTGAAGATGAGTTACATGCATTTTATGGCATAAGATTTTTTTTCTTTTGCATTTTCCTATAGCACTTCAAAATACTTCCAAATACAAGTATTCTGAATAGAAATATTACACATAAAACTGTATACTTCTATGATGTGTACCAAACTATAATATAGTAAACATATTGTGTGTAATACTGTAATACTATACTATAATATTTTAAAGTCATACTACAAAAACTCAAACTTGCTAAACTGCCCCGATTTTAAAATTGAAAAATATTACATTTTATGAACAAACATGGCAATTTTTAGCTTAAGATAGTATTGTTATTATTTTGTACATAAATGCTTTATGTTTAAATACTTTTGGGAAAATATTAGGGTGAGATTAAGCTGAATAACACCTGTCGCGTCCTAACAAATGTTATCAATATTACGTAAAAATATATTTTGAGTTAAAAAAAAATATTTTCAGTCATATTTAATCAAAGTAGTGTTTTAATGTGGAATATATGTTGTAAAATAACATATTAAAAAAGTAGAGCTTTGAAGACATTATTAGTTTTAGTTTTATTCCTTTACAAACTTTAAATGTGTGTTTTTCTCAGACTTTTCCTTTTGAAGATGTAAGTGTTTTCTAATCCCTAAGACTTTTTTTTCTGTTCAAGATAGAGTCTTAAAATTTTGTATATACTCCCCAACATATGTTCCCTAACAATTAGTTTGTATTTAGGTCTGAGATATATAGTTATTTTTTTTAAATGTTTAAGTTAATAATTTAAAAAAATTTTTGTGCTTTTTCCAGGTTTAGCAATAAAAACAATTATTAAAAATCAACAAGGGAACAGATTTTCAAATCCTGTCTAACTTTTGTTCCCAATAATCTTGAAAATATAAATTAATTAAAAGGACTAAAAAAGTTTTAAAAATTGAATATTTTATAAAAATTTAAAGAAACGTCAAATATTCTTATTTTTTATAAAATTGTAAAATAACGGCGGTCAGATTGACTTATAGAATCAACTTAATAATAAATTCTGAAAGTCAAACATAAATTACTTTTACTATTACTGTCTCCAAAAAAAAAAAGTTTGAAAAAATGGTACTGTGTAGCCTTACGATTTATAAGCGGTTATATATTTATGCACAACTTAAAAATAGAAAAGAGCTTAGAAAAGTAACTTAAATTTTTGGCACACACATCATCCAAAATCTTAATAAAGAAAATCACGAAGGGGAAAAAAATCATCGTTTAAATTTTTAAAACCAGTTAAATAGATTATACAATAGATTCTACACACACACAAACAAATAGATTATACATATTTAAAAAAATCTGCTTAGCTCAAAAATAAATTTGTAATGTTTTAGAAAAGAATTAGTAGGTTAGGATAATTCCTTGGGGAGTTTTGAGATTGCATATTTTGACACAAATTTTTCCGCGATTCCTCATAAACCAGTAAATTCTGCTAATTTTAATATGAGATTTTAGCAGTTTGTACAGTAAAATACAAAGTTTAAAACAACAGAAAAAGTTTTGCTATGGAATATTGTACTTTTTTAAATAGCATTAAGTATGAACATAAAAATAGTAAAAACTAATTAGCTTTCTTTCTGATAAGATAACCACAAGATAACTTTCGAAAGACTTACATTAGATCCTACATTCTTATATAAAATTAAAGCTTAAAAATGTCTGTATTCTGTATACTTCAAATTTTAAATTTCTCTCATTTTTAAGTATTTTTCAAGATTACAAAAATCAAAACCATTTAAAATCATTATTTTTTTAAACAAATAATATCCACTGATCTCACTCCCACAAAAAATGAGGTATACATAATACATATCAATAAGTAAAACATACATACAAAACATCATACCTTTGAGACCAAAACTTTTCTTTTAATCTTGTGGGTAAGTGTGAAAATTAGAAACGGAGAAAATCAAGTTTAAACTTCAATTTTTTACATTAAAATAATTCTTTTTGCATTTATAATGTACCCATTTCATACTCTAGGGCCTTCTTTTTTCCATAAAGTATTTATGCGTGTTTTTTTTCTTCTCATTCTCAAAGTCTTTTACAAGCCTCTTTTGTAGAAGACTTCGATATAATTTCGGCTCTTTTTATTCACGCATTGTCAACCTGAGAAGCAGAAGTGACGGGGAAAAAAACTAATTTCGAAGAAAGACGTTTCATAATATCTAGGCACGATTAACTATTCTATCATTAAAGATCACGGATGTTTAATTTTACACCAATATCAATTGTTATTTCGGAAGATATTGATATTTTTTTATCAGTACTTCCAAACTGTACAATTGAAAGATTCTTCTTAGCTTTGAGTCTTTATACCCAGTTATTTTTAATAGTTTGGCTGGAGATAATTCTGTAACTAAAACTTAAAATGCAATCATAATACAAAATGCATAATAACGCAACGTTTGGTGGAAAAAGTATTTTCTTATGATTTTGCACTTTTGTATTACATTGCGAAGTATCATCAGGAGAGGTAGAGCATCGCTTCATCATTTATTAAATGATAATAACGTAAAAAAGATCTATATTACATAAAAAAATTTCTGGTATATTCCATTTCCGAACAGAGATTGGGGACAAAAGTGTCAAATCAATTGGCTTCCTCATCACTTGGTAGCGATTAAAAAATACGAGAATCCTCTCCAATAGTCCTCATATTGCTTCAAAACAAATAACCAATAAAAAAAAAATCCAAACAGAAACAAACGAAAAATATGTTTGTTAATATTTTTCTAGAAGACAAGTCTTTTTTGATTTTAGCATTTTTTTTTTTTTTTTGATAGCGTAGTTATTGTCGGATTTCAACGCTACTTGCTTTAAAACATTCTGTGATAATTTTTTTTAATGTTTCTGACAGTCCAAAGGTACTGCCCCCCCCCTAGATGAAAAGAAAATGATTGTCTACCAGAGAAAGAGAGTATATCAATATTATAAATTACAGTGATTTCTAAAGCGTAAGGAATTACAGTGATACAATATATAAATGACGCCTTAAGCATCCCCAGTGATAAAATCTTCCTTTATATATTGTAACCAGTATATATTATCTACATTATAAAATTTAGTAAAATGAATGTACATCTATGCATGTTAAACATAAAGTATGCTTTATGTTTTTCTGAGTTCGAAGATTACAAATTTTGTTCGACTGCTAAATAAAACGTCTAAAAATATATCCCCCCCCCCATC
Organism: Trichonephila clavata; assembly: GCA_019973975.1. Classification (NCBI taxonomy): domain Eukaryota; kingdom Metazoa; phylum Arthropoda; class Arachnida; order Araneae; family Nephilidae; genus Trichonephila; species Trichonephila clavata. The sequence goes on along the minus strand of BMAO01012658.1, from coordinate 159,289 downwards.
AAGTTCAGTGATACACAGAGTTAATTTTATATAACTCATTATTTTTGAACACATATTTAAAATTTCGTTGTTCTTAAAGCAAGATATAGGTCATATGAAATCTATAAATCCCATTAAGTTATGCTTTATTTTAATTTTAAAAATATTTTTTTTATTATGAAAGTGAGAACTGTGGGAGAGGGTTCAAGAAATTAATTATTTTATGGTTTTAAATAATTATTGTGATTCTTGTAGTTTATATGGCTCTATATGCATTTTAAAATTATATTTATCCACATCTCCTCATCTAATATTATTTATACTTAGATTATATGTTTTGCGATGAAAAGAACACAAAATCAAACTTTTCTTTTTTCCAAAAATGTCGGTTTTATGAATATCATTAATTATAGTATTTTTTTTCCATCTGTAGATTACAATTTTTATTTAAATTTAAATTTCTATTTTATAATGCTCACCTAGACTATTAAAATTAAAGTAATATTTTAATGATGTTTACAAACAGTTATTTCACAACCGTATAAGCAAATCAAATTTTTGTTTTTTGATGAGCTTTTTTTATTATTTCTCAATTTCTGAGACTGTTGAATTTCATATAAAAAATAAATGTTAGCCCAGTTTCATTTTTATGTTAAAATTTGAAATATATCATTTAGTTAGATATTTTATAAATCACGAAATTTTTTGAACAATGCTAATATTTATGAGATAACTGTAAAAGAGTATATTTTAGTTGCACTATACCATACAAATAAGAGCTAAAGTATAGAAAAATACTGTTACATATGCTTTCTAGAAATTTTGGAAGAATGTTCCTGGGCTGTTAGAGGCAGGCAACTCATAAAAAGTATACATGATTCATATGTGTAAAATGATTCCTTTAAGCAAAATAAATGAAGTGATTCAAAGAAGGCGGGGAAGAAATGATTCACAATTTAAAATTTAGATCTGCTTTATATAACTTCTCTTCTTTGACTAAATAACCAGTTGTGGTTTCATTACCTCTATTTAGAAGTAAAATTTATTCGTGAAAAAATTTAATGAGTTTTATAGTTTAAAAATGTAATCATAACAAAATCAAAACTTTACATTATTTTAAATTCTCTTAAGATAAAAAATTCTCGAAAGATAAAAAATTTGCTATTGTCTGAGCTTTATTCTAAAACTCTTAATAAATCAAAATATACATTAATTTCTTTCTTATGTCTGAACGTGCTATTTATTAATAGCAGAAATTCCAACTTGAGAAAAATGATTTTGTTTATGAATAATGTTTTGTTGTAGCTCAATAAACCTCGAAAGATACGTAATAAGAATTATAATTCACTGTCTTTTATTTTAAAAAATATATAATGCACATCGCGAACTTCTCTGATAATAGCATTTTGATTGTCCCTCTTTGCCTTCAACCTTGAACAAACAGAGAAGTGAATTTGCTCCGTTAAATCAAAATCCTGAGGGGAAGGAATTTTTTTTTTTTTTAAAGAAGTCTGATTTTTTTATGCTTTTCCTATTTAATGGGGGGGATCCCCCTCCTGGGAGGAGGTTTGCGCGTCTGGTATTTGATAATAAATCCTGTTGTGCAACACTACAGTTAACCGTGATGGAGATGTCGAATTGTGGTATGTAAACTTAGAATGAACATTTCCCCAACGATGTAGAAACTTTTGTTTTGCTTAAAATTTATCACAGAATTCTACTCAAAGGTGAATATTTTAAAGGTATTTTACAGTAACTATATAGTAACAAATTAATCAATAGTAGTAACTTTAAAAGGATGTAAGGGGGGGGGGGAGTGTAAAGAAAATACTTAACCAATTTTTAATCAGATAAAACATTTCGAATTTAGAAACACGCATTTGGATCATGTTCTAAAATAATGCAGTGTAAAGAAAGTACACAAACTTTAATATCTAAATATTAGAGAAAATAGTTATCTTCAGATTAAAAATATTATCACCTGCCAAGTGAACAGTTACTAAAATTGTTCATTTTTAATGACATGAAAAGCTTTACAAATATGCTTCAGCTTCTTCAGTTACCAAGTTTTGAGAATTATAAATAGTTCAAAAGTATTTTTTTTAAAATTTGTATATCATTTCTGTATTTTCCTCTTTGTTGGATTTTCTTTTACATTGTTTGATTATAAAATACTAAGATGGGCCCGTATTATTCAAAAGTTCTCGTGTTCACGAATATTAATATTTCTAAGTATATATAACTCTGGTGAAAAGGAAAAAGTTCAAACTCAATAAAGATAATTTTTCAGGTGTTTAACCTAGTATTTCCTAGGTAAAAAAAAATATTAACTCCTACTATGAATTATATTTTGCTGTAACACTTAGCATTTTAAGCTTTCAAAATCACCTTTTCTTAAGTCTTATTTTTCATAAAGCTTGCAATCTTTAGAAACTTTTGAAATACTTAGTGAGTTGTAAAAAAGTTTTTCTATAAATATTCATTTCCCGTTAAAAAATTTATCCGTGCCAAATTCGAGGTCTAGGTACAATGAAATGTTCCTTTTGAAAATACTTCTTGTCGTTTCCTCTTATTACTTTTTTTTAATTTTATGTTACTATTTTTATTTATTTGTTTGTTTATTTTTTGCTTTGAATATGACCCTATGTGTTACTACTTATTAAATAAATGCTTATGTAACTGGATTTTATTTTCTTCGAATTCTTTTATGAAAAAGGGATGGATGGTATTATGTATATATATATATATATATATATATATATATATATGTATATATATTATATAAATTCGGATTACTTTTTTTCCTAAATATCTTTATAAAAAAATCCAGTGTTCAGACCAACCCCATCGTCTTTGATTTGATTTTTATTTTTTTTGCGGATTCTAATCGTATGTATATAATACGTAAGATTTAATTAAATATTTGTGTTATTAATAATTAATTTTATTAATTAATGCTAATTATTCATTCAAAAATTATTTTTTAATGTTTTTTGGTCCCAACAATCGACAAAATCAAAGAATATGTTTGGCGGCGTATGGGGGTACGATACGAGAATGGTGGACTTTCTATATACCGTAGAACGTCGTTTATCCGAATCAGTTGGTGCCGGACACCGTTCGGATACGCGATTGTTCGGATAACAGAAAACCGAAAGCGATCCATGCAGTATATGATATTGGACAATATACAAATATTGAAAATCATCACATGCGAGAAACGTGCTTGAAGAAAAAGCAAAATAGGTGCAAAATGTCGCAATTTTACCTTAATTGGGGAAAATAATCACTTATTTTTCGATGTAATATTGTACACCTTCGTTTTTTCAATGCAAGGTCTCTGGTTCTCTTCACACACACACAGCAGCAGTAGTAGTTGAGAAGGATAACACTCTGCTTGTTGTTCGTACCCCTCCATAGCTGTCTCTAACGCAGAAACTCATCAGCATTTGCTACTTTCGTTGTTGTTGTCCTCCTCTTCATCTGTTTCATCGTCGACAGGGTCGGATTCTTCTTGCACGGAAGTCACAATCTCGTCATCATTTAGCATTTGAAATCGACAGTCTTCTGCATCGCATTCCATCCAGGTTTCAACGTCAACAAAACTCAACAAAAGAGCACGTATACACTCCCTCACTTGGAAGCAAACTGACCGAATATTCCGCGCAGATGTTTACCAAATCTCACCTTGGGGTTTCCCGTCACTTTTAGCCTTACACGAAACAACTGTTGAGCATTGCACTGTTCGAAAACGTATCCGGACTTTGGTTCGGATATTTGACGCTCCGGATAATAAACGTTCGGATAAACGGCGTTCTACTGTATATATATATATATATATATATATATACCCTGGACCCTCCCCCTTCTTGAAAAATTCCTGTGTGTGTGTGTGTGTGTGTGCGTGTGTGTGTGTGTGTGTTAGCGAGAGAGAGAGAGACTCAACTAAATGTTTATTTTCCACTTCAAGTTGAATTTAAAAAAATCTCTTAATTTTTTTATTCTGTTTAAAGTTAAGAAATAAAGAACCATTTTTTTCCAAATGAAACATTGCACGCACTGGTGTGTTCTGTAAGACCTTTCATTTTAATTATTTTAAAAATCAGGCATTGCGTTTTTATTATTATTCAGTGAATCTAGTTTAAATCTTTATAATTTTTAAAAAATTTTCAAAAAGTGTATCTTGTATTACATGTATAAAATATATTATTCCCAATACCAAAAAACGTATAAATGCATGCACTGTGTGATGAAATTTAAGACGTAAATTTTTTGATAATTTTCTTTAATTTATCTTTTTTAGGATACTAAGTTAAAATTTTTACTTTGCAGTTATTACAAAATATACAGGAAATATAAACTGAAAGAAAATGCTGGAAACCAATTATTATTTATTTTATTTTATTTTTTTAAAAAAAATTTCTCTTTTACGTTTTTCATTTATACCAAGAGCATGAAGAGAATAAAACTTGTTTACAACAATACACGACGATTTCTGTGGTGTTAAAATAACTCCAACAGATCGCGCGAGTCTACGCACAAAGCTCTCGGGAATCAAATATCACCAGTCTCCGAAACTGTAAAAATATGTGAACAACAAAATAAAGTAGAATCTCCCCCACTCCTACTTGTCAAGTCTTGTATCTTCAGACGATACATCAAGAAACTCTCAAAAATAACTCAGGAAATTCTTTAAACACTCTGTAAAAAAAAAAAAAAAAAATTAAAAAATAGATGCGGTAAAAAATTTCAGAAAGTGTCCTTTATTTCTTTTTGAATGAGAACGTTGCCTATTTGGGTTACCAAAGCATCGTCTTCAGATTTACGAATAAAGTCTATAAGTGTGATAGGAAGGTATTTTATTTTTTCCTTCTTATGCTCGTATATAGATAGTTTTCTCGTGATTAAGGCAAACTAAATAGCGAAAAAGAACTTGATTTTCACGTAAACCAAAATGAATGTTTTTACGTGATACTAAAATATCAAAATTTTAAGAATAAAAAATTAAGGGGAAAAAACGTAGAGGAAAAAATATAAAATTTAACTGAAATAAATTAATATGTTTTTTTGAAATATATGCTTTCACAATGAAAATATTTACAGCTATATACCTCAAATTTCAACAATCTGGAAATAAACTTTTTTTCCAAATCTGAAAAAATATAGTGCTTACTGTTACCTTATTTTCCTTTAATCAAATTCAATAGTATTATACATGTGACATAAAAATGTTGTTTACTAATAGAATTAATTTACCTTTAATAATGAAAAAGATTCCATTATAGCAAGATAAGAATCGTGTAAATGTGCCATTGAATCGCTGAAAATTTAATATGAAAGTGAATTTTGAAGAGAATTTCAATAAAAAGTGAGTTGAATTTTTTATTTATTTATTGCAGGTAATATTTCTGATACTCTTAAAAGTTATCAATATTAAATTTAAATTTATATTTTCAGAGAGTAGTATGTTAATTAATTTCTTTCACTACTTTTAATATTATTATTTATTTAAATCGAAAGGCTAAAAACTTATAATTAGAATATTCATACTAAAATTCATTCATACTACACTCATTCTGTTGTAATTAAGAACTGTTTATGGAAATAAAATTCAACAAAAATTGCATTGTAATATGGGTTCTCAAAGTAGTTCTATGGATCCCTGGGGTTGCTTGTGAGAGCCGAGGTGGTTCGAGGCCAAATGAAATTGATCTGGAGGTGCGTGCTGGACCGATCCGAGAGTGTCGGGTGCCCGCGTACAAAGATCTAATGTGCCGTCCATTTAGGAATTTTTCATATTTTAACGTTGACGTTAGAAACTCATCTACCTGTATAAGAGTCAAAAGTAGAACATTAATATATAAAAATGCTAACAGACACAAAAATAACTTCTTTACTCTATTTTGTTTTTCTCAATTATAAGGCTATTATTAAATTGAAAACTTTCAATTTCCCACAATGCATAATAAATTTAAACACTCCTCTGCCTTAGGTTATTTGAACCATATTAGACATTTTCGTGCAGCAACTTTCGAAAAATCATTTTTTTAGACTCCTTTGTTAAGCTTCGATCCACAGTGCACCGCCAATACCGCTAAATAGCAAAAAAAAAAAAAAAAAGTTTTTTTTTTTTTTTTTTTTTTTTTTTTTGCGGTATTGCCTGTTTTGCTACGAATTTTGTTACCAAATGAAAGGTGCATATGAAGAATAGACATTAATGGACTATGTGTGAGTGGACCGGTACACTGTGCACTAACATTCTATTTTTCTCAAATAATGCTATGTTATCGGGAAATCAGAGGACTTATTTTAATTTTTCTATAACTCTATTTAAAATTCAGCATATTTATTCGACTTATTATGTGTTTTATTTTGAGAAATGCGTGAAAAAGTTTTGTCTGATTTATAGATCTATATGTGTCTTGTTTTCCTCACCCGCGTGCGGTGCACGCGCTGCTCACCTGCTAGGATAGGCCCTGGATGCATGGGTAGCTTTAGGGAGGGGGGGGATGATAGGCTTTATATAAAATAAAATATTTGTGACCTATTTTCACTGTTATGAAAGTTAAAAAAATTGTTCATAATTTTTACGTATTAAAAATCTTTTTAGAGTAAAATATTATGAGTAGGGACATAAAATGCAAGTAATGGCAAGCGTCGCACGATGGATTTCAGACTCGGATGTCAATGAGGTTTAAATGAGAACAGAATCTCTCCGCCGCATGCAATAACTTGTCTAAAATATGGCGGTATGAAAAAGACGAGAGATGTGTAGTGCAACAAATTTTTCGTAGCTTTGAACCGAAAGTAATATTATTCTTTATATTAAGAAGATAAAGTACGTTACATAAGTATATTTGAATACAATTGATATTTTGTACTTAAATTTACTAAACAAAGTTTTTCTTTTGTTAAAGTTCATCTGTAAAATTATCTTATTATACATGGTGTCCCAAAACTCAACGTCAAGCAGGCATGGGGTGAAAGGGAGACTTGCATCAGTTCTGGAAAAAATAAATACCAATATCACTCCATATCACTTGTTAAGTCATGACCAGAGAGAGAGAATGTTTTTGAAAATGTGGAAAATTGACACCCTCCGTCACGTCATTAAGTACTGTGACCACATATTCCACAATTTTAAAGTGATTTTTTCCCTGATGAGATTTTACATAACCGTGCTATTAATTAGTCATAAATAGAGCAAAAAACTTTGCTGGCTTAGTTAAAATTGACATAGTATGATTCGACTTTAACAAATTACATCACCTAACTTTGACTCTCCATGAAAAAAATATTCCATACTACTCTAGACAAGTTATTTAAAAAACGACCCATTTAGTTAAGATGCGGTGGACTTTTCTTGGATCGGACTGGCCTTATCAAACTTTAGCCCCATGACACGACAATACTTTCAGATTTTAAAGATGGCTGTTGTGCTTCACGCACGTTCACGACGTACGAACAACAAAACATGATTCGTTCTCTGTGAAACAAAGAACAAATGTCTATAGAAATCCATGGGGAAAAGTATCCCTCTTCGAGTGCATGTGTGGTGGTGTGAGTTTACAAAAGGCCGTAAAGACCTGCATGACAATGAGCGTTCGAGGAGACCTCTTTCGTTGTTAACTGACGACAATATTTCCCACGTAGAATCAATAATGAAAGCGGGTCGGCATGTGCAACAAGGACATTTCCCAGGAGCTCGGCATTTTGGACGGAAGTGCTTACGAGATGTTTATGGGTCCTTAAGCTAGGTTCCATGTTGGGGGGTGCCTGGGGTATTGGATGGCATGATGAAAAACAAGCGAATGGTTGCTTCAGTGGATATCTGCGACGGTATACCAAGGAGGATGAAAATTTCTTAGACCAATTATTGCTGGCGATGAAACGTGAAATTGCCTTTCATGCCAGAATCGAAGAAGCAAAGCATAGTGTGGAAACATCCGGGTTCACCTGTGACAAAAAAGAATTCCGCTCAATGCCTCTATTAGGAAAGCGATGTTAACTGTCTTCTGGGATTGACATGAACCGCTCCTGTTGGATTTCTTACCACAAGGAGCAACTATCTAGGCCAATAGTTATTTTTCAACACTATCTCGTCTGCGAACTGTAATCAGGGGGATGATGACTGAGGGATCTTCGATGCGGACAACGTGGTTACTTTCTACAACAGTGTGATGCTACACGTGACAGTCAGAGCCACGAAGAGTCAAGTTCAATGGGAGACAACCCACAATACATTTCGGAACTCGCACCTGGTGGTTTCCAAGTATTCGGTCAGTTAAAGAAGTTTCTGTCAAAACAGCAATTCGCGTACAACAATGAAGCCTAGTCAGAAGTATAGCTAGATTAAGAATAGAACCAGAATTTAGGATATTTTTTCTGGTACTACTCGTTACTCCATCGTTAATATTGTATTGTGGCTTCACGATCAAATAGAGAGTAGTGTATTTTATCAAAAAACTCATTTTTATCTGAGTTGATCCATTTTTTTCCTGCATAAAATGTTTTTCTCATTTTTTCTGCTATACTGTAATGCTAAATGAGCCCACCCTTTACTTTTGAAAATAAAAAAAATAAAAACAATTATTTAAGGAATATTTTTAAATTTTTAAAATGTTAAATTAAAAACAGACGTATAAATAAAATGTTGCAAATTTTCCATTAAATCTGAGAAATTTTTCTGTCTGAAAATGCGCTCCTCGTTTAGTTCAAGCTTTCGGCATTTAGCAAACACAGACTGAAAAATAAATTATTTTCACGCCTTTTTGTTAGAGATTATGAAAAGGTTACTTCTGCATTTAAAGTAGTTAAAAATATTTTGATGTTAAAATAAGCAAATTTTTATTGCATAAATATTATTTCATTTTAAAGACTTAAAAACTAATAACTAAAAATATTTTATAACTGAAAAGTTTATCTTCAGACTCAATTCAAATTTCATTAAAGATGCTATCAAATGTATTACAGAGTACTAAGCACCAAACTAATTAAATATCGAGTATCGTGCAAGCTTATTGAAAACATTTTATTTAATAAAGTTTTTTATGATAAAAACTAAAATTTCCAATAGTGATAAATAATTAAATGTATATATATATATATATATATATATATATATATATATATAAATAATCTAAATGTAGAAGATATATTAGTATATGTTTCTTCTTAAACATCTCTGAAACAACTTTAAAGTTCTTTACTTTAAGTTCTCAACAATTCAATTCTGGCATAATTCACAACTTCTTAAACATTTTGTAGGTTTAAAAAAGTGAAAAATACGATGAGCAAGATCTGAAATCTCTTCGGTCTTTTTGTGTTACACGACGAAAGTGTTTAATAATAACTTGCTTGTCATCTTTTCCAGAATTATTTAAAAGACTTTACGGTTATTATTTTTTTTTTTAAAGATTATAAAATGTGCCAGGGTTTTCGGGTTTTATATATTTCGAGAAATGGAAAAAAAGAGTCTAATTGATTCCAGTTTTAAAAATTATTTTACACAGCTTATATATTTAATACTAGAAATATGAAGGGGAATGCGAAATTTTCTTAGAAGTTATGTACGAGTTTGAAAAAAATGAACAATTTGTACTGTCTTTCCCCTCTCTGATTTCTTCATTAAAAATATACCCTGGCTTCCAAAGATTAAAGTACAGTATGTTTTTCGAAGCTCAACATTAAAACAAATAGCAGTAACTATAATATTCCTTTTTATATGAATAATTGTAAGGAACTTCAAGAAAACTTCTGGAGAATGAAATATTTTATTGTTGATACCATTAAGTGTACTAGTTTGCTAAATGTCTTATTTTAATGGAATGATGCTTTGTTTTATTATTATTTTTGTATTTCGATTATTATATTATTTTTTAGAGTATGACGTGGCGCGTTTTTATCCTGATAGGACAGAACCCGGGACCTTTGGGACCGAAGCCGAGTAACTTAACCACTACACCAAAATGATCACCAAGGTACGGAGGTTGTTACTGGCTTATATAGATTAGATCGCTACAAGTATATTTCCCTTATTTCTTATATTTACAAGGTTTCTTTTTCTTAAGGAGAGTATATCTTCTCATTTTTTTACTTGCACAATGTATCTTTTCTTTAAAAAAAGTATGAATTTTTATATTTTTTTTATTTACCAATTTTCTTATTTTAATGGTATGAATTACTCAATTTTAAGGGTAATGATCTAAATGTTGTGATTCATGTATAGACTATTCTCTCACTGTTCTACAATGTGAATCTGAAATTTCATAACGTAACAGATAATCATATGAATATGACTTAATCATTATATGATTCACAGTTTATTAATTTTGTGTGTGTATTGTACAATTCTTCATGCTACTCAACTACTTACATTGATAATACTCTTCCTCATTTGTGATTGTTCCGTATCATTTTATAACGCTTGACGAAAAACATGCATCCATAATTTTCAATTCCATATTGATGGAATTGTACTTTATTTTATTTGACATTTATCTTGTAATATGTATTTATTGTAATCCAAAGTTCATCGAATGCCAAATTCATTAAATTTCAGTTGCTCTTATCTTTACATGAATAGTGCTACAACTTCTAGCTGTATACTTTTAAAGGGAGGGAAAATGTAATATAATTTTGTAGGAAGAATATAATACTTTCTTAGAACTCCAGCAAAAAGAACTCGTGTCTCGACAGGATGTACCGATTTTAAACTAGATCTTGAAATGTGTTTGCTATTGGCTGATGCGAAAGAAAGAAGAAGCTCTTTTGTGTATTGAAGGGACCCAGCCTTCCAGATGTTAGTTCGATGTTCCTCACCGGGGAAATCATTATGAATTACCATTCTCCTGGATAAATAACATTTAAAGTAAGCCTTAGTGTTCTTTAAAAATGTTACCTGATAACTTGTAAAAAACTTCATCAAGATGCACTTATGACAATTCGTTGAGAATCGGACACGACACAGAAAATGCCACCACACACACATGCTCATATATAAGTGTATATTGAATAAATGATAATTTTTCTACTTAGAATATTTTGTTTTGCTTAAAGGTTGGTATATTTGAACAAAGGTCAGATTTTACTAAACAATGCCTATTTTACGTTCGAAAATGCATCTGTGTTTTAGACAACATTCTGTAGATATGCGAGTGAGTGAATGTTTTTTCACAAAGCACTCTAAAGGAACGCAAAGTCGGAGGTTGACCTCATAATATGGATCTGGGATCAAGTAACGAGGTCGACACCTCACTTTTCTAATTTCCACTCAACGTAAAATAAGTATCAGAAAAGAAGAAAGAGTGAAAATTGAATGGCAAGTAAGGAAGTATTTAAAAACGTTGCATTCTAAAGCAACAAAACAAGGGCTATTGGCGACGGACCTCGTAACTTTGAATCACGGTCAACTGACGAACACGGCACCTGAGTTGATACCCCCTCCCTTAACTTCCACACCACCCCCACGTAAGGACTCTGAGGCTCGACAGATTTAACGGGCATCAGTTACTCTACACTACGGATATTATTGAATGGCAAGGAAATGGGTCAAATTTGAGAAAACCCACTAGAGCAGAGATTCCCAAAATGGTCTATGACGACCTGCAAGGGGTCCACGTCAGTAAAAAAATAATTTGGGGGTCCATGAGGTGTAAATGGGAGTCTATGATAGTGTCTCCTATTATATAAACTAGATCGTGACTTTAAATTTAAAAGAAAATTTAATCAAGTGGAAACTAAACTTTACCTATTTAACAGGTATATTTACTAAATTTACTAGGGTTAATTTCCACTTACAAGGTGACAGCATAAATTTTATTAAAACAAGAACCATTTCAGCATATCTTTCCGGAGTTAAGCTAAAGAAGTATAATACCGGAGGTCCCGAATTTTCTTAGAATGTCACAATCTGTCAGGGCCGTTTAACCTACGTTCAACTTTTAAATGCCTTTAACTCAGATTTTGAAATCAGGTTTGAGAATGCTTTGACTATGGTAATACCACAGTAGACAATGAATTCATATGGTCACATTGAAAATAAATGTCCCGTTACAATAGGAACTGATCGTAATAAGCACTAACAAAGATCTTAAAGCTTGGAAACGGATATCAGCAATTTTGGCTTTGAAAAGCCAATCCTATTACACTCATGTCCATAAATTAAGGATAATTCAGAATCACACAGAAATTGAACTCTAAAATAAAAATTTCACCTGTAGAATTATCACACACATCTTGAAGAAGAATATGCAAATTACAGGAAACCACCAGATGGCGCGGATAGTTCGTCACAATGACGAGAGTGTAAGAGAGGGGTATATAAGGAATGGTGGCAAAGAAGTAAAATTGTTTACAAGCGCTTTAAAAGCCTTTCAGTGCAATAACCGTATAGTTATGGCACAAAGGAAGCATTTGGATGATTTTTTACGTGGTAGAATTATCGGACGACTGGAATGTGGACGTACCCAGCTGGAAGTATCCGAGGAACTTGGAATAGCTCAGAGTGTCATCTCCAGGCTTTGGCGACGATTCCAAGATGATGGTAATGTGAGTAGATGTTACAGCACAGGTCGCCCCCGAGTTACAACGCCGAATGAGGACCGGTATTTGGCAGTTACTGCCAAAAGAAACAGACGGAGCACAGCATCAAACCTATCTCGTCAGCTCTCTTCAGCTACCGGTACGACAGTTTCAAGGCAGACCGTGTACAGACGCTTAGGGCACATTGGTCTATATGCTCGTAGGCCTGTCAGATGTGTTCCCCTTACCGCAACTCACTGTCGCCTGCAATTAACCTGAAGTAGAGAGCATGCATTGTGGACACCGCAACAGTGGTCTTGTGTGATGTTTTCCGACGAGTCCAGGTTTAGTTTGCAGACTGATTCTCACCGGACTTTCATATGGAGAGCGCCAGGTACCCGTTACCACCAAGAGAACACCATTAAACTACACCGTTACGGTGGTGCAGGATGGCTCGTTTGGGGAGGAATTATTCTTGGTTCAAGAACTGACCTGCATATTCAGGGTGTAACGATGACATGCCACATCTAGCGGGATGTCATTCTGGAACAACATGTACGTTTGTTTCGGGGCGCCATGGGTGCTGAATTTCTGTTTATGGATGACAACGCCCGTCCTCATCGTTCAAACATTGTAGACGAATGGCTTCAATCGGCGGATAGCACCCGTATGAATTGGCCAGCATACTCACCGGACTTGAATCCAATAGAGCATGTGTGGGATATGCTTGGCCGACGAATTGCAGCCCGTCAACCCCCTCCCACCTGTCTACCGGAACTTCGGAGGGCATTGCTTGATGAGTGGTGTAAGATCAGATTGATAATTTGATACTCAGCATGCGTAGGCGTTGTAAGGCCTGTATTGCATCGTCCGGGAGACATACTCCGTATTAACCATCATACTAACCATGTTATACTGTTTTTTGTAAATAGGTTCTTTTTTAAAATTTGCTCCAGGGAGTAAAAATTGCAATTTTTATTAATTATGTCGAACATATAGCATCTTTTTTGCTCTTTACCTTTTGTTTAATAAATAGACTTTACAAATAAGTCAAATTTGTATTGCTTCTGTCTCTTTCTTTGCCTGAACTTCATTATCCTTAATTTATGGACATGAGTGTATTTGTTCCAAATTATAAAATATCGTGAGAACATTTTTAATCGTTTTTCCTACTGAAAGGCTACTACTGGTTGCCAATCTCCAAAACAAAAAAACAAAAACAAAAAAAAGAAAGAAAAATTTAACATTACTAACAGAAGAGGTTTAAGGTTAAAACTGACAATATCAAAACCAAATGTGGAAAATTTGTTATTGTAGTACCAGACTCATCCCTCCCTTTAAAATAATTCATTTATTTATTTTATTTAACATTTATTTTATGCATTAATTAACTTTTATATTATTTAACATGCGCTTTTAAAATTTTAATCACTATACTTCATTACAGTTAGAAATTTAATTCATTTAAAGTAGTAGTACCAGCTGTCAAAAGGACATTTAAGTTGATAAATTTGCAAAAATTCAATATTAATTAAGCAGGGGGTCCACCCCAAATCGAAAAACATGGTCAGGGGTCTATGACACAAAAAAGTTTGGGAACCTCTGCACTAGAGCATCCAAGGATGCTTTACCCATGCTTACCAAAAAGAGCTATAGGAGAAAAGAAACATCGTTTGGGGACTTCAGGACAATCAGGTGCTTGCCTAAAGAATATAAGTACCTTGAGGGATCCTCATTTACGGGATTTGTATAGCACTTTTTACACTATTTATACATTTTATAGAATACTCTCACTAGCGTCCACTTGTTCTGATTTACAATTTTTAATTCTTGGTAATTATCATTTTGTATCCTCTGAGTATCTGTTTTTATTATTTGGGGTGGAAGTTAAAATAATTCAAATACAAATTTTTGAAGAGCAACATGCTTTATACGTAAGCAGTTGAATAATACGCTTTGGCAGAACAAATACTAAAATTAATTGAAAAGAAAAAAAATACGTTTTTGATTTTGTTGAATGATTTAACAAAAATAACTTATTTAAAAATAATTAATACATTTCGTTAATCATTACAACTATTATTGTTTGCCTACCACTCAAAATTACTTTGTAAAAAACACAAATTATGTTAAATTTTAAAGTAAGCAAAATTAATAGCACAAAACATTACAAATAATTACACATCACATTACAAAATTATTACACAAAAACAATAAAAATAGTATATCACGCCTAAAATCATTTGAATATTGTAAAGATATCGAATCGGAATGTTCTTGATTCTTGCAAGTTTTTGAGAAAAAAACTTCGTATCAAACTCACCAATTGTTCCTGTTGGCTTTTCATTAAATTTTGGTAGGATCTTCAGTTTTTTTACGCATTTTTTTATTTTTCAGCTTGTGTTGCTGAAATTCCAAACAGAATTAATTTTATGTACTTTTAAAATACTCAACTTAATGCAGATTTTCAATGTAAAAAATTTAAAATCTTGATTTTGTGCGATAGTTTTGATAACTTATACAGTGTCATATAATCTAGACCGGAAAATGTGAGTATTTTGCTTAAATTCATTATATGATAACATTAAGGTATTATAATAATGAATGTTAGACTAATTACTCAAATTTAAGCAATTTTAAATTATTTATTAAAAATATAGAAGAACAAAAGTTATCTATTTTGTGACCACTAATTGAAATTTTAATGTTCACACAATTTTGATCATATTGTACTGAAGCACTAAATTTTAAACGTACAAGTAAGATTCTACAACAAGGGTGCTCAATCTCCCCCCCCCCCTCATCACATACACATGGCAGGTATTTCAAGAGGACCACAACATGAGGATAATGACTATAACACCAAAGCAGAATTGATCAAAATATTTAAATTAATTTTTGGCTTTTATTTTAATACTATAATAACCTTTCTATCAAACATTTCAACAAAACGATTTACTTTTACGCATTTTTTACTGAGTTTGGAATAGTTTTGATTTCCTTACATCCATCACCAAGTCTTTTTTTTTTTTTTTTTTTTTTTTTGCTTACATTCTATTATTTAAAAAATCAAATTGATTTGCTTTATTGATAGAATTAACCACTAAAATTTTAGTACATTGTTCTCCAATAATTGAATTTCTTAGTGCAATGGGCCATGACCGGGACGCTCAGAAAAGGCCAGTGGGCCAAATACGGCTCGCGGACTGCAGGTTGAGTATCACTACAACCTTCATTATCCCATCTGTTTCCCAAATTACGCGGACCGTCCCCAAAAGCCCTCGTGTAGCTGAACAGTGGACGTTAATATTCACTCACTCACTCACCCATCTGTTCCCCACAGAATCCAGTGGCCCCGGTGGCCGAGTGGTCTAGGCATCGGATCATGGCTAGCATGTCATGGGTTCGATCCTAGTACCACTAAAGATCCGCCGTGTAGGGGAGCGATGCACGTTTAATCTGTCGAGAGCTCAAACGTCCTCCCGTTGGTGTGGTGTGGTGTGGTAGTTAGGAGAGGGGGGTGCCAGCTTAGGTGTCGTCCGCGTCACTTAACCATGGTTCAAAATTACGCGGACCGTCGCCAAAAGCCCTCGTGTTGCTAATCAGTGCAACGTTAATATTCACTCACCCACAGAATCCAAATATTAAGCAAACATTTTTTTGAAAAAGGTGAACAAAATTCAGATTTGTTTGTTTTGGTTTCGAAAGTGGTAAATCACACACAAAAACGTACGAATGTAAATTTAACCTCTGGATTCATTTTATTTATAATTGTTTTTCTTCTCAATAATTTTCCCTGAAAATTGCACTTTAATGCAGACAAATTGTCTACTAGTATTTATAAACAATTGCAATATCACAATATTTTTAAATTTTCTTTATCACTTTTAATTGAATAGGTCACTTTTCATAACCTATTTTATTTCATTTCCAACGAAATGTATAGACTCAATTTTAGGTTATGATTTTAAATTCTCCTGATTTTTTTTTTCTTCATATTTTAAAATTAGTTTATTCAGATTATATGTTGGTTTTCAAAATTTTTTAATTTTTATTTAATTTTGCTCTAACAATTGATTCAATTTTAAAACAAATATAAACATAGTCTAATTTTTTCTCATACGATATTTTAGAAATATATTATAAACACTGAAAATATAGCGATAATGAAGTCACTATGTCTTTTGTTATTAAGTAAGAAAAAAATATTGCTACAAGTTTACGCAGTTTGAATTCTTTTAATAAAGCTCCACTGATTCTTTTTCCATTTTAGAGTACAATGAAAACAGTCCAAAAGTAGATCTCTAAATACTTAAGATTTCTTCACTAAAACGACGAAGGTTTTACTTCATAAAATCAAGGCACCTAAAAAAGAAAAAAACAATGCAATTTAAGTTTGCTTCTGAGGAAGTGTATATTTGTGAAATGATTGTGGTTATAACTTATGAAACAAAAGTTTTTGCAAAGATGTTAGACAATATGAAATTACTCTAATTCTAAATGCTCTCGCTTATAATGTGTTTCTGTTAATTTTTTAATTCGCTCATTAAATATATTACTTTTAAATACTGTGTTTTTATGTCACATTCTGATTTACTCATAGCTTCTGTGAAAAATAAAATTGATAGATCTTTGAAAATTTATAGAAATGTTCTATATTTTTCAATAGTTTTGGAAGTCAAAAAGACCATTAATTACCCAATATTACATCGTTTTCTAAATCTGCGATCTTAAAACGATTTTTGACACAGCAAAATTGCGAAGTCATTTATAAAAAAACTCCTCTCCCCCCCCCCCTCCTTCTTTTTTCATATTCTTACAATTACCAAAGTGGCCCTTTTTATAGTCCTCACACGGTTTCAAAATGTAACATTAAAAAAAAAATAACTAAGCAAATCATTTTTTTCAATTCCTTCTATTAGTTCATATTCTCTCCCTATATATATATATATATATATATTGATCAGAGATTTTCAATCGTTAGTAAAGTACTTTCTATTCATCCTTTCAACTTCAAATACATTTTTTAAAACTTGTAGTAGATGTGACACTTAATAACAGTTTTTTTTCAAATATTAATTCATTAATTAAATTTAAAAATGATTAAATAGTAACAAGCACAAAAATACTCATTGTCCAACAGCTTATATAGAAAGGAAAATCGTTCGATGTGTCTCTGTATCACAATGGATACCGCATTGAACTTCTAATCCAAAGGTCGTAGGTTCGAATCCCACCTGGAATGGCCTAATTTTTTGAGCATGTGATTTTTTACTGTGTTATTTTATTAGAATAATTAAATTTAATTAATGAATAAATAGTAACAAACAAAGGAAAAATATTCCAACACCATACACAGCAAGGAAAATGAAAAATTGCAATGTGAAAATCGCTTTCTATTTTTTCACTTAATATTGCGATTCTGTCATATGAATATACATATTTATATTATTTATAACTATTTAATAAAAAGTAACTAAAACAAAATTTTTATGTTGATCTAAGTAAGAATTGTCTTATTTTTTTATATTGCTTGTTAATAACAAAGTTTAAAGGTGCTATATTCACTTTTAAGTCTAATTTTATACTAAGCAAATTTTATTGTAGTGTTTAGTGGTTTACGTGTAAGTTCACGGTTATATTTAACTTATTTACGTACGTAAAGCAAAATATTACTATAAAAACGTTGTTAAGTACTTGCTGAAATGTTCTCTTTGTAATGCGTTGCAAAGTTATAATTTTAAAATACTCCTCAATGACTGCACACAAGTCAAAGAACTTAAAAAGAAATTCATAAAATATTTCCCAAAGGAATCCTACTAATACTTTAAAAACAAAAACTAAAAAATATTTTTAATTTACATTTTTTACGCTATGTTACCTCATGAACGTATGAATGATACCTTACTTTTAAGATATACACAGTTTCGTAACGGAGAACATTAGGACCTCCTGCAAAGTCAGGTTCTGGGCCCCAAGTCGGATTTTACAGAAGATTGAAAAACCAGATCCTTTGGGCTCTCCAGAATCCTGTTCTCCCCCCCCCTCAGCGATGGGGGGGGGTGTACGTTACGCCACTGCTTTTACAACAAATTACATATGAATTCTAAATATTTTTGATATCGCTTTGGTCACAAAAATGTTGAACAAAATATGAATAGCATAAATGTTGAAGTTACACGACTTAAAGAAATGAAAGACGAAAGGGGAAACAAAAAGGAAGAAACTAATGTTTTTCAAAATGAGGATTGACTTTATTCTATACTTAAAACAAATATATGAAAGGCACAGAAAATATACACCATAAAAATCCCAAACATACACATGCTAAATTTCTATTAAAACATCAAAATAAAAATAAAAAAAACTTTGATGGCCCATGTCTCAACAAATCATAAGATAAACTAAAAATTAAATATAAATAATATTCACAAGTAATACAAATTACAAACGTAATAAAATAAAATGATTTTAAATAAAAACTGATGTCTAGAAGTAATAAAATGGAAGTATAAATATGATGTTTAGAATAAAAATTCATTTGGAAAATTGTATAAATGTTAATAATTAAATTTTCCATTTTTAAAATGACATTTATAAAACGTATCTAAATTTTGTTAATTTTAAATAGAAAGTTATTACAGGTAAAAAAAAAAAGAAAACCTTCTGCAGAGAGAGATTATTATGAAAATATTGAATAATATCCCCCCCCCCCCCGAAATTATACCATTTATCCATGGTATAATTTCGAGGAAGTTTTCAAAATTCTTATTCAAGCCAACGAAATATTTTTTTTGTGTGTAAATTTTGTGGGTTATTTGTTGTAAAAATAACCTCAATATGATTTTTGATGAAATAATCTTTATAGTTATGTAATTAGGATGCAAAAAGTTTTATCTATGCGTAGTTAAAACTCACAGCGCATTATGCATATTCGAGGTCATGTAAAATATTTAACCCCTACAGCAAATTGAATTGTCATCTAAACGCATCGATTATTATCGTTTAATACAAAGGTGTTTCTAACAGAGTTATATCATTGTATAGCAAATCACGTATTTCATTATATATCACTGTCTTTTTTTAAAAAAAATAAACTAAGCTTTGTGAATCATAGATAGATGCATATAAGGGGTACTAAAAGGAAACAATTTAATGCATATATATGTTGGAAAAAATTCACTTCTTTGTTTCTTATTGTTTATTTTTTAAAATTTTTTTTTGTCATATCATTAATTATAGTTTGGCATTATTTACAAACATAGTTGTTACATAATAGCTTTTTACCTAGTTAGCTGTTGTAAATGAAATTTATTAATTACAGCAGCTATTGTTAATATTATGTCATATTAAGATGGAATGATATATACAAATTGTTTACAGTGAATAATAATATATTTTAAATAATAAATGTAAATAATTTTTGACATTATAATCAAACATGTTTTTCCTCTATTTTTGTGAAATAGAGTGTAAGAACGATCTTCATTCGCAGATCGGTGAATTAAGAGTTCTATTTCGATCATCAGAAATATAACTGAAAAGGAAAACATGTTCGGATATCTCAGGATAGTTAATGCTACCAAAGACGGCAACCAAGTTATCAAGGGAAGGAAAAAAGAAATATATATATATATATATATATATATATATATATATATATATATATATTAACCCGGGAGAAAGCGCGCCCTCGATACTAACGTTGGCCGCGGTGGCCGAGTGGTCTAGGCATCGGATCATGGGTTCGATCCTAGTACCACTAAAGATCCACCGTGTAGGGGAGCGATGCACGTTAAATCTGTCGAGAGCTCAAACGTCCTCCCGTTGGTGTGGTGTGGTAGTTAGGAGAGGGGGGGGGTGCCAGCTTAGGTGTCGTCCGCGTCACTTAACCATGGTTCAAAATTACGCGGACCGTCGCCAAAAGCCCTCGTGTTGCTAATCAGTGCGACGTTAATATTCTCTCACTCGATACTGACGTTAATGGTCACGCTGGGTGACGGAGTGACCTCAATGAGTTTTTTCTATGATTATTTTTATTGTACACAACAAAAATCGTAATTCTAGTGAATAGTTTAACTAAGAGTAAATATATATTTACCTACTTTTAAGGACTTTTCAATTTTTCTTTGATATTTGAGAAAAAATCCAATCAAATTTAACTAAAATGTTTCATATGTGCTTTACTTCAATAAAGGACATAAATCCCAGAAACTTTTCACTAACAATTCAGGAATAATATTTGTAGGCAAAACTCTGATATTTTGTTTAAGTTATTGTAGTTTATTATCCTTTGATGATAGACCAAATAGCAAGTTGAACTTTTTCTTGCTTTGCTTTTTTGATATGGTTCAATGTGTCTTGTGGTACACTTTTGGCTTCGCATCTTTTCCTGATGGAGTTTTTTTGGTAGCATTTGAAAATTTTCCTTTCAACTCATACGTTTCATGTTCATCGCTTTTCTGAAATTTACTTTCGCTATCCTGATTAATATCCATTATTTCATCAAATTCTTCTTTTGCTTGATCAGTTTCAACTTCATCCAATAGAGATTGCAGATGCCAATTTTTTATATTCTGTTCATTTATATTTATAAACCATAATTAGTCATATAACACGGCTATCAAAACCACTTAGTCGTTCACAGGGAAAAAATGTAACCTGTTCATAGCAATATTTTGGGGAACCAATGTGGTCGCGCGGGAAACTTAATCACCCCCAATACCTTAAGATTGTAAAAAACTTTTGCCATCAGTGCCGATTTAAGCTCATTTCGGCTCCTGGGAGTATAAGATCTACAGGCCTCTTGGCACTAGTGAATCAATATTTATAACCAGAAAATCTGGTTAGGTCCAGCTTATCCGGGCCCCTGGGTGCCTGCCCCAAGCGGCCAATAGATAAACCGGCGCTGTTTGCCGTTACCAAAAGAGAGAGAGGGGGGGGGGATGTGACAAATACATTTTAGTTCTGATGAAGACTGTCGTATTGGATTATGCTGACCAAATAATTGATAATAAATAAACACAATTTTCCCAGAATAAAAGATTTCGTAAACGTGGGGTGACTGTGTCCCGCGCATCCACACCCAGGTTAAAAGCGAAATATCTATGTAATTGTTTGATTGGTTTGAATTAACGTCATACTAGAAAATACACGAGAACTAATGTCGGCAGATCTTGCAATTTGATTCGAGTTCAAAAGAAGTCGTTGACACCTGAGCTGGTAAATTTTTATTCTAATATATATACAACACATCATTAGAGAATTCTAAAGCACAGTTTCATTTAACAGGCGTAGCTCTATTCCAAATGACAAGGATTTAGCATCGAATCAGGATTCTAACCTTTGGCTCGACTTTAATATTTCTGTAACAAAGCTCACACCAGTGATTACTTTTCTATATATATCCTAGGGCTTTCCTGATGCCCTATAATATGTAATAAAACCAGAATGTTTGAAGGAATAAAACTCTGTGAAAAGAAAAAGGTTTGAAAAATTCGAAGTTTCAAAATTGCTCACTGTTTTTGACAATGGCGTTACGGAGAACATTTGCCCCCCCCCTGCAAAGTTAGATTTTGGGTCTACAAGTTGGATTTTACAAAGGATGGGTACTTGACGGCAGTCAGGCTTTGACTTCCTCTCCCCGCGATACGGGGGTGTGCGTTACGCCACTGGCTTTTGAACATGTCGAATCACTTAAATGGAATATTCTGAACAATATTTCCACATGAATGAACAAAAATTAAAACAGCATATATTGTCGTTATGTAATACTGTTGTCAGAGGAGTTTGAAGAGATGAGTTCTAAGCGCTGTTAGAATTTCGCTTTTTTGTATTGATCATCTTGTGCTATTAGAAGAGAAAGTTGTGGGTTATGTACTTAATATTTCCTAAGCACCTATACTTAAAAGGATAAAATTTGAATACGTTTCATCTGGTTTTTTTTATTAAGGTGATCATTTTGCTGTTTTAATGGGTTTCCTCTTCTATACACAAATGTGGGCCAGGATTTTCAAAACTCATGTAGGAAAACATTATTAACTAAATTACTTTATTTTTAGGTCTTTCTTTCGAGCTTCAACTTGATCTACTTCTGTTAATCAAATTAATAGGATTAATGAAATGCAATTTCTTTAATTTATGAAATATTGTTTTGCTTTTGATGTTTTCTGTTTATTTTTCGTTTAATAAACATAGTAAAATCTTAGTTTTGAATTCACCAAATTGATTTATTAACAAATTAGTACTGGGACATTTAATAGTGCATTCGTTTTAAAAGAATTATTAAAAAGCTAAAAGTTTAAGTTCTGGCTTAACTTTCAACGAATTGTATAGAAGCACCTTCAGTACTCAAGCTCTGCTTTGTGCGTAGTCAAGTTTGAATTTGCTTATGTGATTTTCCTATTTTAATAAACAAAACATCTTTTAAGGATAATTTATTCAACAAGCTTCTTTTTCAACAGTTGTTATTTATATTTTTAATGTCATTCCAAAAAATTAATTCGTATGATACTCTCACATGCCCCCCCCCCTCTTTTTTTTTAATCTTAAACTCGGCTCCTCCTCCCTACCACTGCCGCTTTTTTTGCGCGTCTTCCCGTTTTCTACGAGAGTTCTTTTCAATTGGCGGCATTTACATCAATCCTTCATAGTTTTGAAGACAGCGTTAAATGTGCATTGCTTGTTGTGTAGCTGTTTACTGTATTGATTGACAATTTAGTTCACCATTTTTGTTGTCGCTTCGGTTCGGGTTATTGTTTAAGAACAATGAATCCTAAGAAACGTAAAGCAGATGATGAGGACAGCTCTGAAACAAAAGATTCATTTGAAGATAAAGTTAATGAAAGTGAAACCGCAGATATTAATGCGTCCAATTGCGGAAGTGGGAATTCAACGGATCAACAAAAATCGGACAATGGCGGTTCATCGGAACAACCTGGTACGAGTGATGAGAAAGTTTCTGAAGATGATTGTAAAGATGCTGCAAATCAGTCGTCTGAAACACGAGAGAAGAAACAAATTGTAAGTTACCACGTGCTTATGTTTACTGTAAGATACAAATTTCAGTCGGAGTGAATTTTTTTTAACTGTAAAAATAGAAGTTAGTAATAATTTTTTTTTATTTTGTTTAAATATAGCTAAAAATAATTTTCAGACTTTCAACATGCAACAATAAACAAAAATAATTCAATATATATGTGTCACTAGAAAGGCATTTTTATCTTTCCGATGGATTACAATATGTTTCTACTTGCTACTTTATTATAATCAAATCAAGTAAAAAGAATTTTAGAAAAACTTAGTATACACATAAAAAACAATGTTCCTAATTTCATTTTGTAGCGTCTCAACAGTTGGATTTGCATTGCGTAATAAATTGTATAATTTTAATTAGGTACACATAAGCGCGCTAATTTTTTTTCTTTAAGGTATCATTAATTGATAAATTTGAAAGGATTATATTTTGAAAAAATATTTTTAAGCATCAATTCTTTAAAAATGTGTGTTATATGGTTCATCACAAAAAAGTTAAATTTTTTAAAAACGTTTTTAAGATTTCCTTTTTAAATGTTTTGTGAGTATTCTGTGCGAAGTTAAAGTGTGTTTGATAAAATTAAAATGTATAGAGAGCGATATTAAAAAGCTATATAATTGCTATACTAAAACAATGATGTATTTAATCAATAAAAGGTAAAATATTTTTTGATTTTTCTGGAATTTCTTGAAAATGATTTTTAGAGATTTTGAGAAATTCCTTTTCTTAACAAGTGCAAGTTAAAATTTATCTTTAATTTGTTATACTGCTCAGGCCTTTATATTATAAATAGATATGAGCCTATGATTTTTGCAAATGATTTGTATATTCTGTGGAAAAAAATATTGACATGCAATGATTTCCTTTTTATTAAATTAAAAAAAAAGCCATTAAAACATCAATTCAACCACAATTTTAAAAACATTGTTTATATTTTTTTAATGATTTTTCTGTCCTCAGTGAAAATTGTATTTTTCTTCTAAAGATTTCTATAAAAGTTTTCAAGGTAATTGAGTATTTTTTAGTTACTTTTAATGAAATTATTTTCTATGGTTATTTTGAAAAATATACATTAAAAATAAATACACAAAGAGAAAGACTTTCATTTTATTGTTGAAATACTTTTTTGTTTATTGACAGAAATTGTATATTTTTTTTTTTAATCACACAAAGAAAGTTTTTCATTTTATTGTTGAAATATTTTTTTGTTTAATGACAGAAATTGTATTTTTTTTTTTAAATCTTGGATAACAGTAGATATACTTGCATATTTCATGGTGCCTCAGACATACTTAGCTCAAGATAATTTTATGCATTGACAATGAGCTTTTTTTAATTTGAAGATAAATTTGTGTTTCAGTTACAAATAAAAAAAAATACAAATATGAATTATAAATTTGTAATGAAAATAATTATGAAAAGGTGAATAATAAATAATGAATTCTTTGTTGTTCAAATATGGTTACTTGACTAAATTATTTTAACTATTTGACTATGATTATAAATATGTATTTTACATACTGTATATTTTTTTAAATAATTACTGTTTATAATGCAAAGAGGCAATAATACTAAGTAATTAAAATATGCAGTAATTAAATTGCTTAAAATTGCGGTAATTATTTGCTTAAAATTCCACTTTAAGGCTTTTAAGTATAGTCTTACAATGTAATAGTTTTTTAATTTTAAGTACTTATTTCACTCAAATATTTAATATATATTTATTCTCTTTAAGCGTCTGGAAGGGTCTAAGGAAGCTGGGATCTTATTGATATCTGGTGGTACAAACTGGGATCTGATTGGTCGCAAAGAATTACCCAAAAATGGTTAGTATTTCATGCACTAACTTTATAAAGCTATTTTTGAAATTTATACAAATACAAATGTTTTAAGTAGTTAAATTCAAGTTGAAGTGTGTCAGTAAATATGCTCTGAAGGAAACAGAGCTTTTTTTCCTGCAAAATCTGTGGTAGATATTGAAAAGTAAATTTTATTTTTTAAGTTCTTGATTGTAATATATAAGGAGTTTTTAAATATATGTTTTATAACTAAAAATGTTGGTTTTTTGGAGGGGGAATTCGGCTTCAATATCAGAATTTTTAAATTGATCTTTAATTAGAATAAATCTTATTTGTAAAGTCAAGGGAAGTTAAAAATTTAAGGTTTTATTTTGTCTTCTATCTTAATAGACTTGAACCCCATAGTGGTTATGCTAAGTCTCTTAATTTTATTTGTTGGTTTCAGGTGAGGTAAAAATAGTGGTCTGCATATTAAGATGAAAAATGAATTTTTTTTTCTATACACAGGTTTTTGAGTAAAAATTTTTCAGTGTTCATAGAACTGCTGGTATATGATGCTGAATGATTGTGTTTTGCTTATATAATGAACAAATTTTTTTTTATTAATAAGATGTTTAAAATTATGTTGAAATATAGTGTCAAATTAAAGTCATTAAGTAAAAAAGGATTCTAAAAATTTAATAATGGAGTTTTGTACTAAAAATAAAAATAAAATCATAAAACATTGATTAATTGCATAAAAGTTAATTATTTAGGATGTGTAAAGATGTCTGTATAGTTGATTTTTTTGTAAATTTTCTTAAATAAAAGTAGGTTAAGTGTAATAATAGTAATTGTAATATGAAGATTTTAAAGTGTAAAACTAATTTTCAAATCTGATCTTGTAAATATTTATGATTTTTTAAAACTGTGATAAGGATATTAAGATTTTCTTGTTTTGAAATTAATGATTACATCATAAGAACTAGAAAATCTAAAAGATTTTAAAAACATGTATTAAAAAGTGAACTTAAAAATCTTCCCTATGTCTTGGTTGTGTATGAAAAATTAGAAGTTTAACTATTTTTACTCTGCTGTTGCAATAAATGTTAAATTTTTTAAAACAATAAAGCATTTGGTTTAGATCTTTCACTAATATTTGTTGGTAACATTGTTTTATTTTGTGTTAATGTTCAAGATCAGCTGATCAGCTTGTCTACTTAATACTTACTTAAAAAATTACTCCTTTGAATTTTTAATGTGATATGAAAGTAATAAAAAATAATATAGAAAAAGAATATGTAGGAACTTTATGGTGAGATTGTCGAATGGGCCACTGGTCCGCCAAATTTTGAAAAATCTCTAATTTGGCGCATTTTTGCGTGTTGTGTTTTGGGAGTAGCAACCCTATCACCCATGATCCAACTTATCCTTCACTGATGCAAAAATCGAAAAGGTTACCAGATTTGGCACACTTATCAATTTGGCAAGAAAACCCTTGCCGGGATAAGTGGCCGATTTGACAATTCAACCAACTTTATTATGAGATATAAGTTGTATTTTTAAATTTAAATTTCTTTGAAAAATCATAGTTATAACTTTTATGTATTTTTTTAATTATTATTATTTTTTTTGTCTAAGAGATATATATATACATGGTTTGACCCTGATTTAATGAATCATCAGGACTGAATATTTTGTTCATTAATTCATGCTATTCTTTGTACTGGGGTACAAACAGCAAAAAAAAAAAAAAAAAAAATTTGCACTTTTTGAAAATTCTATAATACACAACTACACTAGAAATATCCTTTGTTGGAAATTACATACTTTTTATGCAACATCTAAAAGTACTGTTAGTGAATTATGGCTGACCAGTTAATTGGAAATGTTAAGATACTAAATAATAGATAAGAGACATTCTTTTTGATTTCTGACTCGAATGTTCTTTTTCGACTTTATGCAGAGCAAAAAGTGCTGTGTTATTTACATCCTGTTGCATAAGGTATGTTTTCACAGTTTCCAAACAATGTGAAACATTAGAAAATGTAATAGATTTGATTAGAGTTTCAGAATTTCACCAACAAATTAACAATTTCCTCAACTTAAGTTGCACAGATAGGCAATCCTTCATCAGATGTAACAATCATTAAAATCTTAAAATATTCCCTGTGTTATAGAGTGGGATGAAATAAGAAATTTCCTGACCTGTTCAATATTCATACGATAGATTACATCCATAACTCATCTGCACATGTAAAGTCTTATAATGGTCTGCACCCTTTCCTGTCCAAATTTGCTGCTGTGAAGAGAAACCTTTTTCTGTTCTGTACGAAAAGTATTTGTCATTTGGAAGAAAAAAATTCAATTTTTCCTAATGCAAACTAGTTAAAGAAAAAAAATTCAGCTGCTGAAGTAATTTGTTAATCCAGGGTTTATTATTCATTAAATAGAAGTTCAGTAAATTAGGGCCTGACGGTGTGTGTATATAAAAAGAGTAAGTTATTTTTAGGAAGAAGACTTGAAAGATTTTAAAAAAACTGAGTAAAATGTTTTTTTCTTATTGTCCATCATGGACCATAAAATAAATTTTTTATTAGTTGCTTAGTAAAACAACAACAGACAGTTTCATTACCTAAGTTCTTAAGTTAGGTAGTTGAAGTAAAAAAAAAGCTTGTAAGAGCTGAAATTCAGTTAAAATACTCTTAGACAACTCAATTAATCAACATAAGTTACATATATATTTAAATTAATGGAGTTAATATAAGAGTATGTCATCTTCAAATTTAAAAGTGTATTTGTATTGAAATGGCACTGTAAATTGCATGTGAAGTGATGAGTTTAATATTTTTTTATTCAGAAAAGTAAATAAATTTTGTATCTTATTTTTGATTTAATATATTCAATATTGAATATCCTAAAAAAACTAATTAAATTTCAGAAATGAAATATATGGATCGATGTTTTTCTAATATTGATCCTGATATATGTAGATTTTTTATATGTATTGATAAATTAAAAATATATATTTAATCTTTTAATAATTTTTATATAAGTGTATAAAAAATATTAAATGAATTCTAATTGTTTCAGCATTTATTAATAAATAAATATTAAATTCTAGCTTTTTCCCCTGTGATTTATTTGATT
The DNA here is from genome assembly GCA_019973975.1 of Trichonephila clavata. Taxonomy (NCBI): domain Eukaryota; kingdom Metazoa; phylum Arthropoda; class Arachnida; order Araneae; family Nephilidae; genus Trichonephila; species Trichonephila clavata. The sequence continues at coordinate 130,825 of BMAO01012658.1, read as the reverse complement.
AAAAAAAGTTTATATTGTTATAATAATTTTATTCCAAAATTTCAGAGTTTTAATTTTAGTGTTGAACGGAAATGATATTTTGGACATCTTAGTATTCTTTAATTTACTGTAGTAAAATGAATTTTAAAGCATGTAAAATAATTATCAGTAGGAGAATTCTTTAAAAAATTTAGTTTGTTAAATATTTTATGTACTTTTTTTCTACAAAATGGTGTTTGTTTTTGTCCTCATCTGTTGAGATGTTACTTTTGTTTCTCTGCAAGTGTCTTCTTTTGGAAATAACAGTGTATATGAAAGTGAAATCATACCACTTGGGGGGGGGGTAACATTATTGTGCCCTTGTCCTTACTTGTGTGGCTTTTAAATAGCATTTTGGAAAATCTGTACTTTCTTGTTAAAATTCCTAAGAAAATCTGAATAAGGTAGAGTTCCAACTATTACTAAATAAAGTTGGAATTCTACTACTAATCTGTATATAAAGCATAACCCTCTTAAAATCTCGATAAAAAATAACAGATTGTAATATGTAATCATAGCATAATGAAAAATGGGATTAGAGCAGGTAAATTAAATCAAAGTATCACATCAACTGTTATATATGTGGGAATCTAACCGAAATCTTCCAAAAAAGTTAGATTATTCAGATAGCAGGGTTTTTATTTGGTGGGGTGTCTAGGGGTTTTTACGATGTATGGGTTAACTCTGAAAAATAGAATAGACAACATAGTTTAAAGAAACTAAACAATTTATTACGAGTTATAAGAAAGTATTTACATAGGGAATATTTACAAAATAGAAATTAGAACATGCAGACATTTATATAGGAAAATTTATCGGCAGACATTAATATAGAAACATTAATATAGGTAGGATAGATAGTCAGTCCCTTCTGGGAGGACGTTAGAGATTAAATAAAACTTATGTGATGTGCTGGTGACTTACCGCCTAATGTCGTCGAAACAAGCGCGGACGCGCTAAAACGATGCTTCCTAGTCGATGGTTAGTGGGCCTCTGACGAAAACAATTGCGTCAGCGTTTTAATAAGTACGCTGGATGGCGTTGCTGTGGAATGCTGTTTTTGACTAAAATTGCCGTCCTCTGCAAAAGGATATCATCTAACCTTTTACAAAAAGAAAAAGTTCCATGGGATATCCTACATATATGAACTGTGAATTAAAAGTAACTTTATTTCTAACAGATTTTTTTCGTCAAATTTTATTGTGCTCTAGTATCTATGTTAAATTATATTTACTTATTTTCACTCATGTCCATAAATTAAGGATAATTCAGAATCACACAGAAATTGAACTCTAAAATAAAAAATTTCACCTGTAGAATTATCACACACATCTTGATGAAGAATATGCAAATTACAGGAAACCACCAGATGGTGCGGATAGTACGCCACAATGACGAGAGTGTAAGAGAGGGGTATATAAGGAATGGTGGCAAAGAAGTAAAATTGTTCACAGGCGCTTTAAAAGCCTTTCAGTGCAATAACCAGATAATTATGGCACAAAGGAAGCATTTGGATGATTTTTTACGTGGTAGAATTAACGGACGACTGTTATGTGGATGTACCCAGCTGGAAGTATCCGAGGAACTTGGAATCGACCAGAGTGTCACCAGGCTTTGGCGACGATTCCAAGATGATGGTAATGTGAGTAGATGTTACAGCACAGGTCTCCCCCGAGTTACAACGCCGAATGAGGACCGGTATTTGGCAGTTACTGCCAAAAGAAACAGACGGAGCACAGCATCAGACCTATCTCGTCAGCTCTCTTCAGCTACCGGTATGACAGTTTCAAGGCAGTCCGTGTACAGACGCTTAGGGCACATTGGTCTTTATGCTCGTAGGCCTGTCAGATGTGTTCCCCTTACTGCAACTCACTGTCGCCTGTGATTAACCTGGAGTAGAGAGCATGCATTGTGGACACCGCAAGAGTGGTCTTGTGTGATGTTTTCTGATGAGTCCAAGTTTAGTTTGCAGTCTGATTATCGCCGTACGTTCATATGGAGAGCGCCAGGTACCCGTTAACACCAAGAGAACACCATTGAACGACACCGTTAATGTGGTGCAGGATGGCTCGTTTGGGGAGAAGGTGGCATTAGAAACAAAACAACATTTTCAAAGGTTCTGTAAAGGAAACTATACTTTTTTCGGTTAGTTTAATTATTACATCTACACTATTAAAATATTTGTAGAATGTAAAATATATGAATGTATCTATCTGTGTGCATCTATCTTCTCACAAACCGCACCACGCAAAAACTCGCCGAAGGTACCAAAAGATTGGGAATGATCCGAGAAAGCCTTCTTGACCATTTATATTCCGATTTTTCAATTAGTTAAAATTAATTAAAAACCTTATAACGCATAATTATTTTATCCCTGTGTGTTGTTTATTCCGCTAATACGCGGCAACGCGATTGAGGGGGGGGTGAAAATTTTTCGGTACTCCCAACGTTATTTAAACAGCGATCTAATTTTTTTCTACGAAACTTGGACAAAAATTAATTACAGAATCGGAAAGATAATTTATTTCGCCACGATACGGTATAATTTTCTTTTTACAGAATATTTGTACTTTTTACGATTTTTTTTCAAATGAGTCAAAATTGATGCATTTTTATAAAAATGATTTCTAAATTGTTCCATATAAATTTCTTTTTGTGTTAATGTGAATTAATTTTCTACACTAAAAAGTTCATGCTTTTCTCTTTTAGAATCGGTCATTTAAAAATAAAATACCGAAACTTTTTTTTACAATTTTTCAAAAAATACTCAATTTTTATTTAGCATTTAATAACTTCATTCTTATAAATAATCGCACGAAACTTTTTTCCGTGTGTCGAGCATTAGTATCCATAATTTGTGCGTAGATTGAAAAAATTACGAATTTTTTTATAAAAAAAATTGTTTTATGTCTATTTTAATTTTTTCGAGAATTTATTTATGCAGTATTTTTATTACATTTTTCGTTTAAAAATTACCGTTGTTTTCAATTGATGTGTGAAGTTTGAAAGCATTAACTTAAAAATTAAGGCAACTGGGTACCATCTTACTTTTTTTTAATTTTTGAAATTTAGTTTTAATTACATTTAATAAATGTCATTGTTAAGTAATAATTCCATTAAAAAAATTTCAAAATGTTTGTAAAAATTTAATTTTTTAAAGATTTTTTAGCATTCTTTAAATCTCTTAAGGCTTTTTGAAATATGTATATTTTCTTTCAAAACTTGTTTCTAAAGTACCTCATAACATACTACATAAAACTGTGCATGGCTTTTTTATGTTGCTACTCATTAATTTTATATTAATTTATTTGTTGTGAAACATACAAAAAGCCTTTGCGTGTTAAATATTGTACAAAGCAAAATCAAATAACTATTTATAGGTTAAATATATCAAAATCGAAGAATTGCATCTGTGCATTTGTGTAAATAAATATCTTAAAATATTTTAATAATAATTGTGTTCAATTTCACATACGTGGGATATATATATATATATCACCGTTAACAAATATATAAAAATGGGAGAGTTTTGCTATTGCAAATTAGATTTTCAATTATCTGAGTTATCAAAATGAGATGTAGTATTTGTGCTTTAGGAGAATCCATTTTAAAGTTTTAATTTCATTCAAAATAATATCATAAAAAGCACCCACAACTTTTAAATCTTGACAAAATCCATTTGCTCTTCCAATAAACAATAAACAATCTAGAATTTTTGCATAAATTGGACAATTCCTTCTTGCAATGATTTGTTACTGCATCTGTAATTCTACATATGTTACTCTCATTTGCGCATGGTAGAAAAATAAGTAATACATTTTTTATCATTCACTTTTCTAGCAGATCTGAAAATGCCCCTTGTAGGCGTTTGAGGCTTTCAGGGGGCGTTGAGATGGCACGTAGGGGCTTGGGCAGATTAACCAAAAAAGACTAAAAAAAACATGCTGATTATATACTAACAAAAGTAAACTTTAATACTGTTTACCTTATGTTGATTGCATGTATGTAAATCATTCCATATCACGTACGGAAATTCAGATATTTCGGTAGTACGGGAAGTGAATGAAAAACTTAAAGATTACATTACATTCAGACGTACATTAAATCGAATGATATAGTGCATTTTAATTTCTGTAGTGCACATGTTGTCTTTGTGAGCAGTAGGAAACATGTTTCTTCCACTGCATTTCATTACGTATATTATCCAAGAAACATAATTAAATATGTTAACCAGGAATTGACGTGATTCTCTTAAAGCTGAAACTCTCAATTTATATTTATTTTGAGTGCAATAGTTTTTATTATGAATTACTACATATCATCTAAACCCCTGCTTGTCTTTATAACAGGTAATCTAAAAATCTTTTATTCCACTCTTTTAAATGAAGAAGAAATTCAGTAGCGTTTCAATTCCAACAATATCCTACCTATGACTAAAATATATAATATTACACATTTAAATATATTTGTGGCAGTAGATATTTCAGATTCGCAAGTAAAAAACCTGGGACTTTCGAGAAAAAATTAAATTAAAAAAATATATTCTTTTAGCAGTAGGATATTTTTTAAAACTTAACTCTTGTTTTCACCATGTATTATGTACACTCTTATTTCTCTAGAGTGGGAGGGGGCGGTATAGAAATATTCACTAGAAAAGGGGACGATATCGAAATATTTATCAGAAAAGGGGGCACCAGTTCAAAAAAGGTTGAGAACCTATGATATAAGCCACTAAAAGAAAGTTTCGATTTTTTGGGCCCTTAAAAAAATACAAACTTAAATTTAAAAAAATGCGATTTTTTTTTACGGTTAGCCAAGGCTTGGCATTGAAAACCGGTTTCGCACCAAACATTTTTTAACTGTTTCTACGTCCATTTTACATCTACTCAAGGGTTGCACAAAGAAAATAGTGACTTCAACAAATGAAAATCAACAAATATGGCGAGTGAAAAATTAATTTTTGTTTCAACTTTTGACACTTTTTCTTTATTAATGTTTATTTAATTTTCAAAATTAAATCATAAAATGATGCCAGATTAAGATGAAAGAATATATTCAATACATTTCTGAGATTCGTTTAAAATATTTATCAATATCGAAATTTATTCCCTTTTATAAAACTTAGTTTACTTTAAAATCATATCTGAAAGAATATAACTTTTTTTAACATTTAATCACATAATAAAAATGTAAAAAATTGGCCATTTCAATTTGAAATTTATTATTTTTTTTTGACATACTCAGTTAAATAAGCATAACTTTATGGCACTTCCATGTTATGCACTCGAATATGTCCGTGCAATGCCGGGTTAAATGGAGAAGAAAAAAACAATGAAAAGAAGTGAAAAAATTTTGAATAAGGGAATTTTAATGACTTAATTATACTAATCACTCACATTGCACGCATATACATGCACACACAGAAGTGCTATCGTCCTGAGGGAAACAGGAAATTCCCATGGGGATTAAGTTATACACTCCGTAAAAGTCCATGCAACACCGGGCTAAGCGGAGTGGAAAGCTTCAAAGAAGTCAAAATAATTTCGAAAAAGAATATTGTAATTGCTGATATTTTGAAGGGAAGGGAAAATGTATAAAAGTAGAGAAAGCCCGTGCAACGCCAGGCACTCTGCAGCTATTTAAGAATATAAATTAATTCCTTTTGATTCATTAACAGTGGTGCCTATTTTATCCATCTGTTATGAGAATTATGAAAGTTTATTTAAGCTGTCTTTTTTTTTTTTGACAACTTTGCATAAACACCTAGATTCGAATAATCCTTCATATTTTTTGAAGTATATTCCAATCATAAATTCGTAAATGTAGTTTTAATTTTGTTGTGACTGACAAATATTTGCCCTCAATAATGCATTTCATTTTCATGAGAATTTTAAAATAATGTACCTATTCTTATGGGGCTTGACTTTATAAATTGCATTTGTCATTTTAAGCATTACAATCATATTTTCTCACAATTTTAGAGATTAGACATGACTTTGTTGATTAAAAATAATCTGACTTCTTTTAATTCATTAAGTCAACACAAAATTTTTCCTTTCAATAACCATCTCACTTCTAAATTTAAAACTAGGGTTCTGTGGTCGCTAGATATTTCTTCACAAAAAGCGAATAATCTCGAATTTAATGCTTTTGATTTTATAAAATATTTTATTTTCATGTGGGCATCATTTAAAACGGTTTTTAATGCTTTTGGTATTCGTTTTACCACAAGTGTGTATCGATGAATACAGCAATGAGTATTGTGTGTTGCAATTGCAATCATTCATAATATTACTGCTTTTCTGTACCTCAATAACTAGGACTGATCCTAGCTAGGTGTACAGCGCGGGCATCGCACACGTCCGACCTAAACAAGGGGTGGTCGCAGGCAACATAATTATGTCGAATGAATATGCTGAATTTTAAATAGTTGTTGGAAAATCAAAATAAGTCCTGATTTCTCGAAAACATAGCAATGTTTAAGAAAGATAAAATGTTAGTGCACAGTGTATTTATCCACATAGTCCATTTATGTCTACTCTTTACGCACATCCTTCATTTGGTATCAAAATTCGTGGCAGAACTGGTAATACCATAAGAAAAGGTTTTTTTTGCTTATCAGTGGCGATTTGGGGCTTGATGCTTAACAAAGGCATCTCAAAAAGGATTTTTGCACTAGTTGCTTTTCTAAAATATGTAACGTGGATAATTTTACACTGGTGTTCAAAATTAACATTACAAACGTAAATTTTCTACTATTTCAAGAAATCTACCATTATTGTTTTAAAACTTATTATACATAAAGTGAGCGAAAGCAAGCATATCCTAATTTTGTGAATTTTGACTGACAAAACGAATTATGTCCGTTTTGAGCGAAAAACATTAAATCCGTTTTCACCATAGAGCTTTGAATTTTGGGTTTAGAGACTTGTGTATTGCACTGTGATAAGCACAGATTTGTGTTGATTTTGTTAAAATGAGTTCTCACAATCGTTTAGATCAGTGGTCTTCAAACTGAGTTCCCCCTGACCCTGCGGTTCCACAAGGCATATTCAGGGGTTCCACGAGTCACAATAAAAAAAATCGAGAAGAAATAAATTTGTATGTAAAATGAATTAGAGTTCTCTATGATATTTATATAATTACAAGTATGTAAAGCTAATCCTATTCATTAAAACTAAAAATTTTATTTAAATGTAATAACTTTATTATGCAACACTTTTTAAATTTTTATTATAATATAATAGAATATTAAAACGCTTTATTTTTATATATATACTCCCTACTAAATTGTGAATATTCTATTGTTTACTATCTTGGTTTCCACCAGATAATTTTATACTCTTTAGTAGGTAATAAAAGCCGATTCTGTGGCAAAAGGCTGTGCAGGAAGAGCAGACATCTTTGAGTTGAGTTGTTTTCCTCCTGTTTCTAAGTAGAGTTGTTTTCCCTCCTGATATGGATTTGGTTTCAAGGCGCAGGTAGTGGTCGAGTTGAGTTGCTTTCTCCAACAGCCAAGTTGAATTTAAAAAAAAAAAATGTGTAAAATATTTAAGTATAAGAATGTTACAAGTGCTCATGGTGCCACCTATTGATAAAAATATACACTAATTATTAGATTTAAAAATGATTGAAATAAATAACACTCAAATAAAAAAAAACAGGATTCAAACTTGCAGCCTCGGTACAAAATGTCTCCATAGGTCAATAAATTTTCAATTATGCTAGCCATTGTCCTATGAAGGCATACAGACCTGAAGAAAACTTATGTTTATAACCTAATGAATTTAATTTTGCAGGTGAAGCAAATGGCGACATTTTTTAAAATTATTTTCTAATTAAAATGAAATATAAAAGTATTTATTTTATATCATTTTAATAAAAAATTGTAAATTTTAATTCAGTATGATGATTACACATACACAGTAAAGATACAAAGTAAATTGTTTATTCAGAAAAACAACATCTTGTATTACGTTTCACATTACAATCGTTTATATACATTACAGGACAACAACCAGAGGCAGATTAAGGTAGTTTGTAGCCCAAGAGCCGAAAAACTAAATTAGTGAAAAGAGTCGCTTACTTTAAATTCTCAAAATAAAATGTTTTGTTACTAATAAAACTCAATGTCTAAAGAAAAAATCTTAACTGTATATAAAAAAGTTAAAATACTTACTGAGAGCTTAGAGTTTTGCTATACAACTTGATTTCTCTTTGGCAAATTTATCAATTATTTTGTATTATTTTTGGACTATTTTGTCCAAAAGATTTTGTTCTGTATTTGTTATGACCATTTTGCTCAATTTGTCTTTTCTTCTACAGTACTTCTTAAATTATTTTTAACACGTTTTAAAACTGAAAAAGATCTTTCACTTGATGCATTCGATATCGGTATTGTTAAAAATATTTTCAAAGGCATTTTTACATTAGGATTACTCTTGGCAACTTGATAAATTTCTAGTGGAGGTTTTCATTGTATCTTTGTAAGTTTCCTTTAATTTTTGTGTAGCGTTCTTTTTAGTTTCAGGTTATAATCTCTCATCAAAAATACAATAAAGTGTTCTATAACAGTTTGATGAATCTCAGCTCTTCGGGATAGGTCTGCTCTTGCCCTATCGTATATGACATAAAATGAATTCACTATGAAATTTTCCTTTCTTTGAAAAATTCGTGACCAACTTCTTTACTTTCACCCAAAATATTTTTCCCCCTTTTACTACCTGCGAGCTTGTCCAGTTTCCTCTTCAAATAAGAGCCCTGATAAATCGGTTGCTCCTTGTCCATTTTCCCAAATTCATTTTTGAAATTTTGAATATAATTTTCTAGAGATTTTAGTAAACTAGAGATCCTTTTAATTATATGTATATATATTCACACTCAACTTAGTGCTATGATTTTCTATTAGCATTTATACTGTGGAGTATGGTATTCTCAATCATGATTATTAAGAATGTTTCATAATTTTCCATCTGTTTCCAAAGGGAAATAACCGCCAATATTGTGGTCTTTTCCCTCCCTCTTTTGTATCATGGATTTCAGCCAGGGCCGCTTTTATAAATGTTTATCTTGCTATTAAGACCCTAAATTCTACTAATTTAAAGTATATTTTATAATTTGATTTTATTAGTAAAACACACTGAAGGAAATAAAAATCCCTTCATAAAAAAGGATTTGTGCGATGTCACCGAAATTTGGTAGGTGCGTTTATACATCTGAAAGATAACTTTGATTCAAATTTCTCACTAGGCGCATAAATGTGGCACTAGCTGTGCCACATGGAGGATATGAATCAAGTGTACTTTAAATATGCACTATAATGTTCATACGTTTTATTTATCGTTGAGATTTGATGTAGTGAGTTGATGTTAATCCAAAATGACTTTAAGATGACGAAAAAGCCATTATCAACAGCTCGCTGAGTTTGAACGCGAGGTTGTATAATAGAGCTAAAAAAAGGTGGACCTTCATTCTACACGATATTACAGAAAGACTTGGAAAGAATGTATCCACTGTGCATGATTTTTTGGCAGCAGTGATCCAGGGAAGGCACTACCTCAAGAAAATTATGGCTCAATCACGCACAGGTCACCACTGACACAGTATTTGTGTGACATGGCTTAGGAACATAGTGCATCTACAGCAGAAATTACATTTTTTTTCGGCACCAGAGTGACACAGTGAACTGTAACAAATCAATCATTTAAGAAATAGCTCCCAATCAGAGACTCTGTAGCGTTCATACCATTACCTCTAAATAATTGACATCTGTGACTTCAATGATGTCAGATCATCTGAGAGCGGAGGGTCGATGTGTTGTGTTCTCCGATCAAAGCTGTTTCTGTCTTGGTGTCTGTGATACAGTGGCGTAACGGAGAATATTCGGGACCCCCTGCAAAGTCAGGTTTGGGGCCCCAAGCCATACTTGATCTCAGTCAGGTTATGGGGCTCTAGAATCCTGCCCCAACCCTGCGATGAGAAGGTTGAGGAGTGTATGTTATGCCATTGCAGGGATGGCTGCATATTGATTAGAAGAAGGCAATGTCAACGCCTGCAAACAATCTTTCTGTCACCTAGATACACTGGGCCTGCACCTACAGTTATGGTCTGGCGTGTGCAATTTTCTTTGATTGGTGGTGCACTCTCAAGTTTAATGCACAAACCCTGATTGCAAACTAGTACGTCAGTCTGGTGATTCAAATTGTAGCACTGCGATTTATATAAACACCAGTCAAAGGATATTTTCTAACAGGTTAACATGTTCCCTCATCCCTGTAGTAATCCTACAGGTTTTATATGGTGTTACGTTGGCCTTCTAGATCACCAGATCTTTCTCCAATTGACTACGAATGTGACATCATTAAACAGAAATGTCAGCTTCATCCAGAATTAAACAATCTTATGTTGACCGATCAAGAGCAACAGGCATGCAATTCCATCCCACAAACTGATATCTGGTACCAATACAATACATGGCATGCATGTTTGTATGCTTGCATTTAAAATTGTGGCAGTTACACCAGTTTTTGAATGCATCATAGTTTCACATTTGAAATGGCTCTGATCGCGCTTACCTGTAATCTTGAAACTTTAATCAAATATGTTACCTATACATTTGTATAGATTGCCAATTTGTATTGCCGAAGTTTTATTAGTCAACAGTATTTTTTTCTTGGTATTAGGATATTTTTTTCATGGGGGGGGGGCACCCGAGAGTAATTAAGCAGGGTTGTAAACTGAAAACGAACTTGTTTGATTTGAATAGTATTCATTTGTTCAAAATAAAATTTGGGCAAAAAAAATGCGTGTGAAAAATTTGTACAGATTGCAATACAGATATACAAGATAAAGATGGCTATGGTACAAGGAAATCATTGGAGTAACAATATCAGTTTAAGGTCTTTTTCTTGCATGTTAAATTTATAAATGGATTCAATTAAGCTTGGGGCCCCTTCTGGCAGCCACCAGGTCCGCCACCCGCTTAATCCGCCTCTGACAACAACTTGTAAAATTTATTTTAGTATAATGATTACACATACACAGTAAAGATACAAAGTAAAAATTGTTTTTTTTTTACAAAAACAGCATTCTGTGTGTGTATTCCTTTTTACATTACAGTCATTTATTTACATTACAAAATTCATGTTATTGTGTATTTATCATATCATTGGATTTTGTCATACTGTTCATTGAATAGGTCTAAATTTCATCAACGTCGAATGTCCATGGGCAAGATAGTAATGCCATCACCTTTAATAAATCTTTTGTCATCTTTACATAACAGAGCAGGTTTGTTTTGCTTTATTGAATGTATTGAGTGAAATTTTTACCTAATTAAGTTCATGTCCGCATATTTTAATTTTTGATTAAAATGACAGGCTTTGAAGTCCTCAAATGTTATTTTATTTTTTACAGTTTTATTTTCAGTTCCTTTTAACCGCTTTTCAATCTTATTGTTTGTTTTATAAGCATACATTTTCAATTTTAATCCTACATATTCTGTCATAATATTTCCCTTGTTTTCATCTTTCATTTTATCAATGACTTTTTTTGTTAACAAGAGGTAAATTATAAATGTTGTTTTTGTCATTGGTTTGAAGCGTCCATATAAGTTAATATCATCTTTCATGTCACTATAAAAATCATCCGTCTTTATTTTGTATATAAAAGAATCTATGTCTGTGTACATGAGCCTTACTTTTGAGTCATAACGGTGCTTCATATACTCATAGTGAAAAGAATACATTAGAACTTTTGATATGTCTAAAATTGCCATTCCTACCTGTATTGGTTTCAAAAATTTGATTTTGGTTTATTTTAGATGAACGGCCGTTAAGTTTTCAGAAAATATTGTGCGACAATTAAAATTTGATTTCGCTATTAACTTTCGAGCTTGCTCTTCTGTTGAGCAATAAACGTATATCTACTCTTCTTACATTTTCCATCGGTTTCCCAAATATGCTATTATTCATTAGTTTGTAAAAATCCTTTTGAAAGTAATTTAAAGCTTTAGTTCTTAATTTAGTATTGTAAGCTATGTAATTTTTGAGCCAAAGAGACTGAAAAAATTTTAAAACAACGAATTTTTTTCAAGACTAACCTTAATTTTAAATAAAACTTTAAATTCGAATAATGGAGAACATATTTTATTTTTGGTTCCAAAATAGTTAAGTCTCTGTTCTTTACAATTAGGTGGGGGTTTATTTTCAGGGGCAAGGGGAAAGTTTGAATGTTTGTCATGCGAATCTGAAAGATAGTCAAGATCTACTATGATGTAACCTACATCTGTGATTCATCCGATAAATTTAAAATATCCTGTTCAATTAAATTGTTATCACTCCAAACAAAATCTTTTAAGGGTAGATATTTATTCATTGCGTAACGTTACAAATTATTTGCCTCAAGGTACATTAAATATTTTATCTCAACAACTGGATTAAAATTAGGCATATATTTGTTGTTAGATATAGCATAATGATTGCAACACTGCTTTATACCTCCTCTTACACCATTTTCTACAAAAAGAAGCATGTCATAATCTGCTAACAGTTCAATAGCTACTTTAGTATGTAATAACATAGCATCCCATGATAAAGCTGGGGTGGTAAAGTACCAACAGGGATCAAGTTTATAAGTTTGCATGCATATTTTTCTGAAGTTTTCAAGGAGATTGGTTACCAATAGGACATCTGTTTTGACATATAGATCACAGTATTCACCAAGATTATTTAAATGAAATTGATTAAACACTTTACATGTGTGATTATAATCCTCTACACTTAAAGCCTCTTCATTTAGTGTATTGTAAAATTTGCCAATAGGTGGTAAACAAGTATCTTTACACTTTTCAAAAACTGTCAAAATAATCATACGGAAAAACTACTTTTCTTAAAAGTAAATCTATTTTTTCTGAATCAAAATAATGTTTCATATATTTAAATTCATCTTTTTTTAGTGTTTTTATCAAGTTTTCCAAACTAGAAGACATGAATTTGAAAGAATCTAAAAACCTTAACTGAAAATCATATGAAATATTTTAACTGAAGGAAATGTATTTTTCTTCAGTGTTCGGAATTAAATTATTTGTTTTTTGTTATATCCTAACTCCTTAATGAAAATATGAGAGTCATATCCAGAAAGATTATGGAAGAAAACAAGTAAAAAATTTGAGAGTTTTCATTGCTGAATTGCAACTATTACAAGGACCATTAAATTTTTGAGTAACATGATTATGATCCCTAGCCTTGATATTGTTTTCGCGAAAGGTTTGATCACAAACACATAGCATTTTTTAGCATTATCATACAATTGCTTTTCTGACTTGGTAAGAGGTCATAACGGTTTTGAGTTTTTATAAACATTTTCAATTTCAATTGCATCTTTTTCTAGCTTTTCAATAAAAAATTCTGGGCATCAGTACCTCCATATACTGCTGGATCCTTGTAATGACCCCCTTGATAACTGATAAAATAACAGGAACCTATCCGGACATGTTTTTCATAAATATTAGTAAAGAAAAAGTTTGGGTCAGGACAAGAGGTCTCAGTTTTCATAGTTTCACACTCAAAATCCGCATACACATCAGAAGGTATTTTCAAAGAATGCTGAAAATTTTTAAATTTTAAAAACTTGTTTCTGATGACATTACTATCCTACCCTTTTATCCACGCACATTTCATTGTGCTGAGGAAGTTCGTATTCTGTTTGGAAAGCACTTAAACATCTTTTACATATGTAGGTTTTATATGCCAAACCTAGAGACCCCCTTATGCTTATGTGCACTACTGATATGATATGTGTGTATATGACAGTTTTAGAAAACTGAATAGTTTTCTATTTTCTTCAATTGACTATTTTTTAATAAAAATCTACTCATTTTGGGTTTCTTGTTCTTGGTTATATCAATTCCATTATTTGTTTTGTAGTATATATTCCCTATGTTTATTTTATTACAATACTAAGGAAAGAGGGTATCCAATGCTGCATTATACAAATTATACAACTATTCATATTCATTGCTCAAATTGTAAAGCTGTAATTTCCATGTATTGTAGTTCTATTTCTTCATTTTTTGAAAAATTTGTTTTTAGCATTCTTTTTCAGTTAAATGCATTTAACTTTCTTTAGCATTCTTTTTCATCTAAATGCATTTAACTTAACTGCATTTAGCATTCTTTTTCAGTTGTGAGGTTTATGTTTAGATGTGAAATTGTAACATTTATAAATTTTTTAAAAATAATTTTTTCCCATTTTATCTGATAAAATTTTTTAGATTATTTTTCTGCTGGGGGGGGGGGGAATGTTTCTGATATCTTATCAATATATTGGATCTCTTTGTTCGCTGTTGGTTACAGTTTGTTTTATTATATTTTATAAACACCTTTTTAATAAGTTTTTTGTTAGTTAATTTAAAATTGTTAAATTTTGGTTAAATTCTGTTTTGCAAACTAAATATTTCTCCTTAATTTTAGCCTAATTGTAGTTTAATTTTGAAGGAGCAATTTGATAGGAATGTGCAAAATTGTGTATCGGAGAGAAATGGAAAAAAAAAAAAAATTTAAATAATTTTTTGATAAATTTAGGTTTTTATTTAGAAATGAAAACACAAATAACACCCATTATTAAGATGCTATTCAATGTTTTTCTCTGCTGTATTGCATATTTTGTTGGAAAGTCTCAAATTAAAAATGGTTGTCTTATAAATCCAATTTGTTTGAACATTTTTGTTAAGTTATGTAACAGCCACTATAATAAAAGTAAGTAGATTTGTGTAAATTTCTCCTTCCCCCCCCCCCCAAATATACAAGGATTTTTTTACTCATATGGAATTCTTTTACGTTTCTAATGGTGTTATTAGTTCAAATGCTCGTGATAGTATAATTTGAAGGGGGGGGGGAACATAAGACATATATATATTACTAGATATTTAGCTTTTAAATTATGAAATCTTTCTATTATGCAGCTAAAGATGCTGTTGGCCGAAATTTATGGGGACCTCATCGAATAGCATCTCTTCAGGGTGTCAAAGTTACATCAGTCTTTTCTGGAAGCTGTGCTGTTCATAGTGTAATAGTGATTGAAGGAGGCAAAGCTCTTACATGGGGTATGTAACTGTATTATGTAAGAATTTTCTATTAATTTTTTTTTTTTTGAAAAAAATTTTTCAACTCAAATTTATTTTTTGGACAAGATTTGGTGTGTCATATTTGTGTGTACATGCTACATAACAATCAAGATGTTGCCATTCCCACTTAGCCTTTAATAATATCAAATTTGAAGCTTTTTATTGTATTCTGTATATTATATAAATTACATGAAAAAAATTATGTAAAGAAACATGAATTTTGAGTGAAGTAAATATTCAATGCTAGTATTGTGTTCAAATTTTAAAAAAGAATCTTTGTTAATATAGAGTTATGTGTTGCTCTAAATGCCTCATAAATGTCTCAATCTTCTTTCTAATTCAAGCTAATTTTATATGTAATTAATATATTATAAAATGAAATTATTTTGCTTCATGTTGGTTTATTTTATTAGAAGTTTTTTAACCTTAAGATCGTTTATATTATAGGTCGAAATGATAAAGGCCAGCTTGGTCATTGTGATAATAAAAGGCGAGATATTCCTACTCTTGTTGAGACATTGAAGGATCATAATATTGTGTCTGCGGCTTGTGGTCGAGGGCATACTTTATTTCTCTCGGGTAAATCTTTCAGTTTTTTCTTTTTTTTCTTTCAGTTTTCTGCAAAAAAAAAGTATTACTAATATTAAAAGATTTTACTAATAAATAAATTTAGAATGGGAAAAAATTAAAAGCTTAAGTGATTTATACTTTCTGTATGAAGTGCTTTCTGTTATTTTTTCTATTACTTCATATTATTTTTTTAAATATTTTTGCAAGATTGAATTGTGTGTCTTTTAGTAAAAACAGGACATTTAAAGTTCTACCATTTTTACAACTGTATGTTTTAAAGTGGAAAATTCTCTTAATTGTAAGAAATAGAAAAATTTTATACAAGAAAACCTATCATAAGTGTGAAAAGTAAATGCGAAGGATTGTGTTGTAAGAAATTGCTGTCATTGATAAATTCATGATACTGTAGATAATTTTTTTTAAACGTGCAATACCATGTCAAAGCTTTAGATTTATGCTGTGTATATTGTGCAGAAAATAGATTTTAATTACAAAAAGTGAGGGAAGGTGCTTGTCCTTGTGATGAAATGCATTCTTGCCTGACTTTTCTGCCTTAAAACAGTAAGTAAGTTTGAATTTTATTCTGAATTGCTGGAAATAAGGTAGTATCAGAACTTGCATCTAATGAAATCATTAATTGTTTTCACATTTCACTAAATGTGGCTAGTTCGCCACATTTACTAAAAAAGTTTGTCATGAAGTTCACTCCTATTAATCTATTGTTATTGAAACAGTAATCTCATTATAGCCCTCTGAATGATCCTTTTGAGTGCTATGCCATTTTGATAGGGGAGTAGTCTAAAGTTTCTGTAATGATATTAACATAATAAATGAATAGCAATTGAAATGGTATTTTAACTTTTCAGTCAAAACTATCACAGCATAATTAGCAAAAATAGCAGCTTAATTAAATTTGTAATTATTTAATAAAATTGAGTTATTAATTATCTCTTTGTCATGTGTTTTTACTTAATATCTCCAATGTTCCAGTAATCATTTCTCTATTTTATATTTTATTTAGAAAGAGGAATTGTGTATTCTTGTGGTGATAATAAAATGGGACAATGTGGCATAGGATCCCAGAATACTGCTATAAATATTCCAACAAAGGTATATTGTAATTTGATATTAAGGTTTGCTTTAAAACTTTGTTAATTAAAAAAGCAATGTATAAAGGATCAGACTAACCGCATTAGAACATAAATTTAATTTATGAATGTTAAATTTCAAATATACAATATTAAATGGTTCGTATAAATAAATACCTTTCAATTTTTTTTGTTTTTACTTAGTTTTACTAATCATTTTTATTATATCATCTCAAATATTTTGCATTTTTCTTTCGAATCAAAGTGGTGCAATATTCTATAAGTGAAAATTAACTGAGTTAAAAAAAACTTTTGCTCAAATTTTAATAATAGGTTCAAGTGTTGGAATTTTTTTTTATAAAAATTTACTATATTAAAATGACACTTTCGGGTACATTTTTTAATAATAAAGAAAAGTAAGAGCATGAATGTCTTGTAACATTTCAATTTAAAGTTTTTGTAGTCCTTTTTATTCCCTCATATGCATGACCATAAGATTTGAGTGTAAGTAATAGATAAATGATGAGTTAATACTACTACTAAAATAGTAATCATAGAGTCGATTTTAAAAGTAAAATGTATACTCCAAGTGATAGGCATCAAGATTAGCTTTTTTGGCAAAGCATAATTTATTTTTTGTTTATTGAGTGTGTGATTTTTAACAAATTATTTTTACATTTTTTAAAAAAAGAAAGAACTGAGCATTTTTGTACCATGTGTTGAATAACATCCAATACATTGATTTTTCATAGTGGTAATTGGATTATATTAACTCATTTGAAAATCAAGTTTTAAAATTTTCTTTTCAGATAACATTCAAAGGAAGATCCATCACTAAAGTTGCTTGTGGTGCTGAATTCTCTGTGATCATTGATGTTAAAGGTGGAATTTACAGCTTTGGTTGTCCGGAATATGGGCAGTTAGGTAATTTTACTAAGCTGAAATGGTATTTTTTCTATCTAAATAATATATCCATGCTGTATAATTCTTAAAGTGATAAATCATTTCTTGTGTCTTGATAATTAGGACCACAAAGTTTCAATGCATTGAAAACTATTTTTGGTAAAACTGCAATATCATAAACATAACATTTTTAAATATACTATGTGTTTTTGCTCTTTTATGTTAATATCCATGCTATTATATTAAATTGTAAATTAAATTTTGTAGTAGGCTTTGTATTTAAATTTTTTTATATTGCTATTTTTATTAATCACAGTTACAATTTTTTCATCGGCATTATGGGATATTTTATACTGGGGAAATTTTTTTTATGTGTAATGATATGAATGCGACTAATGTTTTGCTGGTATGCTTTCATATTTTGATGGTGTTTTTTCCCCTTCTCTAAATGTAGAGTGGGTGATATCCATAATTTATGAAAATTTATATTTGTGTACAGTGAAATGAAACATTTTCATGTATTAATTCTCTTCAGTATTTATATTATTTTGTTGTATTAAAAGTTATCTTTAATTAGAAATTATGTAAGTAAGGTAAGAATAGAGATGAATTCAAGTATAATGTTGCATTACAATTGTATTGAACATGTTTTTGTATTGTTGTTTTCATTTGATTGTAACAATATCAACATTATAACAGATGAAATTTTTATATTGTAATAAAAAGTTGCTTGATTCCAAAATTTTTTATGTGTAACATCTTTACTCTCAGTTGCTGGATATTTGTTGGAGTGATTTCGTGAAAAGGGACGGAAATGTGTAACAGGAAGTCGGGGGAAGCGCGCGCTGTTTGATCTGACCAATTCAGCGCCTTGGGGGTGTCTCCTCGCTAGCCTCGTCTCGGGGTCCAACTCTAGTAGCAATTTAAATGCCCGCCTACCACACATACCAGCAAGTCTTATTAGACTTTATGCAGAATAAACTTGTGATTCTTACGCTCAAATGTCAAAGTCTCAGGGCTCGTTGTGTGTGAAATCTGAGGATATATTTATATATGTGTAAACTATATACTAATAACTATATTTCCTGTTAAGCGTCTGATAAAGCTCCTCATTCTTAAAAAAAATAGGAGTAAGTAACATGGAATTATTTGAATAAATATTTAAGCGCTTATTATTTTCATACTTTAAGGTTAATTCCTTTCACTGTCAATAAAATATTTTTATTTGTGATTAAAAAAGATTTTTCGAATAAAAAAAAACTAACTAATTAAGTAAACGGGCATTTTTGATTTTCTCTAATATTTCTAATTTTTAAGCATGCGCTTGACGGTGTCTCTTCGATACCCTCGTCTGGGGGTCCAACTGTAGTAGCAATTAAGACGCCCGCCTACCGCACATACTAGCTAGTTTTCACATTTTGGTGGTCGCATACATTTCTCCGAATCAAACAGTTAAAAAACATAAAGATTTCCTGCATTTTGTACTTTTACCGTACACCGAAGGTGGTTCTGCTCTTTTAAAAAAAACTATCACTCGCTTCCCATGATTTTGAGTGGTGATTTTAACGTTAACTTCAGTTTGCCAGAAGTTGAGCCGCTCATAGCTTTTCTGAAAGATGAACTCAAGCTCGAAATGAACACTAATCGTAATGTTTTGACAACTTACAGTGGTACTGTTATTGACGCCGTTTTTCAACGATTTTTAAATACTTTGAAATCCCAAGTATATGCGTCATACTTTAGTTTTCATAAATGTATTGTCTCCGCTCTTCCCCAAATTGAACAATAATAAATATTTTTGATAAAAAACTGCATTACTCCTTGTGTTAATTAAATAAAATTTTCATTAAAGATATAATTATTCGATAGAAATTTATTTCCAGTCATAACCGATTCATTTCTTTCAGGATTAAAGTCACTATTGCATATTTACCATGATAACATGGCAGATGTTACACATCATAAGCGACTACTGTAAGACTCGTTTCTTTTTTTATTTAATTAACTAATTAATAACTTTTTTTACTTAGGAAACAACAGTGATGGAAGATATTTTGTTACAAGTAACAAATTATCCTTCAGATGTGAAATAGTGCCTAGACGGATTATAGCATTTATTGAAAAGACGCGAGAAGGTCATGTATCTTTAGTTGAGGATGTGCAGATAGTTAGTGTGGCTTGTGGAGTCAATCATAGTGTGAGGCATTTTCTGATATCTAGATTTAATCTTTAAAATTCTAAATGTTCAATAAATTATTTACAGTACTCTTTTGTAAAAAAAATTTCTTTACTTTAGGTTGCTATTGATTCAAAAAAGCGTTGCTTTTCATGGGGATTTGGAGGATATGGAAGATTAGGTCATGCAGAGCAGCGCGATGAGATGGTACCAAGATTAATCAAGGCCTTTGATGGTCCTAGAAATGTTAGAGGTGTAAAAAAGGTTTTTGCTGGTGGCACTTATAGCATGGCAATTAATGAACTGGGTTGGTAATCTTTAATGCTCTTTTATTAATCTGCATTTTTAATTTGTTTATTGATACTTGCTTGTTATAACAGCAATGCTGGTGAAAGTATTTTGAAAAAGCAAAATGTACTAAATTCTGAAAGCCTTTTTATCAGTATTTCAATGTATTTTTTTATACAATTTGAATTTTTAAAGATGAGGATATATAATTTAAATTCTTACAACAAGGTAATGTAATATGTTCTCACTGTTCTGGTTCTACTAATAAAACAGCAGCAGTTGTCTTCAAACACCTAACTCATTCACATGCAGCACATCAAAAGAATGTGAGGGTCAGTTAAGTTGCTAATCCTCTGAAGGCTGATGAAGTCAGACAAAATTTACAAGACCATTGGATCTCCTTCTGTGCTTTTTTTAGAGTCAGGTATCTTTCCAAAAGAGATCCATATAATTAAAGATGTGCTCACCAGAAGACTTGTAAACCTGACACTTGGCATAGGTGGTAAAGATCTTGTCCTCTAAAAATGAGGCATTTGTTGTATGACCTCTAAAAAGACATGAGTGCAGTCTTAGAGCCTGTGTAAAACTAAAGCTAGACTGAATGTAACATATATACCCATGATGAGTGGGAGATACTATTTTTAATCATATGTAGCTAAATTTATACAGTGAAGGAAACATTTGCTTGATTTGTAAAATATATAACAATGTTGAATATTTTGTGATGAAATTTCCACTTGCCGTTGGAAATACATTAATTCTGCATAAGGCTTAATTTTTAAAATAATTAAAATGTGATTATAGAAGCATAAACTTGTATACTTGGTAATAGTAATTTCAGTTTGTAAATTACCATTTAAAAAAGTCAACTATGTGGTTGTGATAATATAAAAATTTATGCTTGTGTTTTACTCCATGTCAGCATGAAAATTTTTAAGAATTCTAGATTTGCTTCTATTTGTTTATTTTTTATATTGTCAAATCCTTGCATCTTTTGCTATTCCGATAGATGAAGTGCAATCAATGCCTTTAAAGGAAACTGTTGCAATGTATTTAGAATGTGTACTTTGTTTGGGAACTTCGAGTAATGTAAATTAATGAGTCCTAGATTTTTAAAAAGTTGAGAAATGGCTTTTTGTGTATACTGCAAGTAATAACATATCTTAAAGAAATAATGTACTACTTCCAAACATCATTTGATGGTTGAAAATTATGAGATACGTTATCAATAGCCCTTGTGTAGCTTCATAACACAACTTTAATAAAGTCAGCTCAGCTGTGTGTAAATCACATAGATTGTGAATATTTGTATTTAAAATCAAAAGCTGAAATTGTACATTTTCTTCTCTTAAATATTTTTGAGAATTGGATTTCCTCTCTTTAAGTAGACAACAATACTCATACATGAGTGACTCACTCCTCTCCTTAAGGGTAGATTATTGTTTGACAATAATATTAATTAGAAAAGAGAAGAAAATATTTCAATTTGTCAGCAATTGATAAACACCAGTTATATAAGAGTAATAAAGTTTGGAAGTATGCAATTTAAATAAATATTATTTCTATCTTGTTGTTTAAAAGTTAATGCCAGAGCATGTTGAATATTTTGAGGTACCGCAGAAGAATATTATAATAGATCATTCATGCGCAATATGATGAAAATGAAGAATTTTTGGATATTTTGTAACACATGTGAGCTAGACCTTTTTATGTTAAATACATTGCTAGTTTTTTACAAAGTTCATTATGAAAACAAAAGAAATTATAGTAATTATCCAAACAATATAAGGTATAAACAAAATTATTGCTGTTTACAAGTTTTATTTTATGACTGAAACAAAGAGCAAGAAGCTTGGTTTCCAATGAATTTTAAAGTTACATTAATATTCTTTCCCTGGTATAATGATAGCTTATTATTACAACACCTTAGATGAACATTTTAATCCCACATACAGAATTATGAAGTATATCAATTTCACAAATCTTACAAACATTACATTAATTCAAAATCACTAATGAAATTTTTGCATACAAATTTATACATATGCAATTATCTTATATAAATAAAAATCAGACATTTTATGTGTGATGTGTTGTATTACAATTTATAATTCTATTAATATTTACATTAAATTATTTTAAAAATTGAAAAGTTGTTATACTGGATGCTGAAACATTTATGTTGCTATTCTGATAATATTATCTTACCATGATGTATTTTAACAATTCTGTCAAGGTATCACTTAAAATATATTGCATTATCAACACTTTTTACTATTACCTCATCACGTTCCTTAAATTTGCTGATTATCTAGACCAGGGATCAGCAACCTTTTAGCTGTGGCATGCCAATCCAATCTATGAATATGATTCAGCATGTCACACTGTAGGACATTTTTGAAACATTTCGATTCCTGCAAAAATACATGCAGAGTTAAGAGAATAAAGATTAATATTATAGATTTACAGTTTTGTTATGTATTAATTTTGTATAATTTAAAAGTATTTCTTAACAAAAATAAACAGCATAAAATTAACTATTTCTTCAGAAATATAAAAAAGCTAAAATTGTACATGTATTATGTATTTTTAAACATATTTATAAATATAAGAAATAGACAACATAAAATAGAAGGATTTCCCTTCATTATAGATAAATAAAAATTTTAATGCGAATCTAGTGCTTACACCACTCTGTCATATCAATAAAACAGGTGTATAATTTGTGACTTTCAATTTGACACGAGTTTGAGTATTCAGTTAAACAATTTCTTTGTGGACTCGAAAGATTTTTCATATAAAGAAAGATATGTAGAACCACAAGCACGAAAAGTAGAGTACATACAATTTTCTCTCTTCAAGCAATCAAATCTCTCCAGCAATGATATTGAATAATTTATAAAATAGTTGTAAATTTATCTTAAGAGTTATTTTTCAGATTTTTTTGCAATTCCGTTAATGACCAAAATTCTGAAGATGTTTGTCAAATAAGGACCATTTCTAATTTATCAACTTACATCCACTCAAAAATTGAGAAATTTGTACTGTAGTGCAGAGAGCCACACTAAGAATTGCACAATGTGCCTTAGGTTGCCAACTGCTGATGTAGACCATTTTGGTTTTTTTGAAGTCTTAATTTATGACCATTTTGAAATGTTGTGCAGCTTTTTTTGTCCAAATTACCATCTACAAAGTCTATTGAAATTTTGGAACAAAATAATATTTCAAAAAAACCTTTTTAGGTGATATTTCAGCGATTTCATATTCCATTCATTTCTCCTAAGTGAGGTGTAGCAGGTAGATTACATTTTTTTATTCATTTTCTAGCTGAGAAAGTCTTAATTTCTTCATAAATTTCTTGAAAATTTAATATTTACTGAATTTCAGAATATGCAAATGTATTTATTTATTTTTTTGGTAGATGTATTGTTCTTCTGGGGACAAAACAAAAGAGCTGGTGAAGCAACCATGTATCCTAAGCCTGTTCAAGATCTTGTTGGGTGGCAAGTACGTGAAATTGGATGTTCCAATTGCAGTATCGTTTGTGTTGCAGATGAAAGTGTCATTTCTTGGGGGCCAAGTCCTACTTATGGAGAGTTGGTAAGATAGGTTTATTTTTTTCAAAAATTTTAATACACTGTGTTTATGTGAGAATTGTAAAAATTAATTAATCCTGAAAATTTATTCTTGAAGTGTTATGGGGAGTCAAGACCAAAATCATCTACCACTCCTCAAGAAGTAAAGCCTTTGGATGGAATACATATTCATAGTGTTGCATGTGGATACGGCCATACATTGCTTATTGCCCGTGATGACACAGAAGAAGATAGAAATAAACTAAATCAACTTCCTGAATATACACCATGAAACATTTATTTTTGGTGGTCATATTCTAAGTATTTGTGGTGGGTGCAGTGTTTGAAAAATCGTTTACTCTTGGAAGGTGTTTAGGTTTTTTTTTCTTTTTTTAAATTTTAAAATGAACTTTTATTCCATAAAATGCTTTGTAGCAGAAACTTCTTGCTTATATTGATCTGTTAAGTCTAAAAGTTAATTTCGATTCATCTTATTTATTTGCACTTTTTAAAAATTGATTTTCTTCATGAACATTGCAATTGGGCCAAAGTTATTTTTTAAAATAACTCCTGTGTGAGAAACTATGTGTAACTATTCTCATTATTTTCCTCAATGAGTTATATAAATTTATTAACTCTGCACACACACATATATGAGTAATCGACAAATATGTAAGAAAGTTTTGTGTTCTAATACATTCTCTGTATTTCATTTTGTATTCACTGAAGAACAATTGAAAGATTTTTTAAATGTGTTTTCAGTCATCAACCTATATTTTTGCATTGCTTGAGGAAAAATGTTCTTCCATCTTAAGCATTTTGAAAATCACTTATTTATTTTCATTACAGTGAGAAATCAGATTCTATCTTTTATCAGTTATTGAAATGCATTTCTCTATTTTTTTTTCAGATTTTGCAGAGGCAAAGTGTGAATTTATTAAAGCAAAGATTAATTTTCTTTATCATCCCAAAATTTTTTAGGGATTATATTTTTTATATATGATTGATGGTTTTTAATTTTATACTATTCATTTAAAAAAAGATTATTTTTTGCACAGTACTTACCTCACAGTACATAAATTTGTTTGAAATGTGCTGTTGTTGAAGTCCAGTCATGGACAAGAAAGTTTTTGAGATACACTTTTTACATTAAATTTGTAGAATTATTTGTTTAAAATTTATTTTGATTTTTCTTTAAAGGTCAACAAAGTAATTCTAATGTCATGTTCAATGTGGTTTTGTCAGTTAAGATAGTAACTCACACACACACATTTTCTTTATTGTAGTGTTGCTCACTGTGTGTTGAACACGAAAATATAAAAATTTTCAAGGAGTGTGCATACTTCTCAAAATGGAAATATCAGTATATTCCCAAAAGACCCTCCCTTTATTCACTTAGTAACACAAAAAAATTATTAAGAGGACATATTCTTGGGATTAAAAAAAGATATCCATTTCTAATTATTTGAAAGGAATTGAGCACATTTCCTAGCATAAATAGTATGTTTCCTAAGTGCAATTGGGTTGGTTCTAAAATAGGATAAGCAACAGTTTTTTTCTCTGGGAAAGGGGCAGTGTTCAAGTTTGTAATTTTTTAATAAAAATTAGCCCCTTGATTATCCATCTGAAGTTTTACTAATTCAATAAGTTAGTTTTCTGAAAATGTTAAGCATAGTTCATCTTCTGGATATATTTGCTTAGAAATGTTAACTTAATTGTGATTGGAGTTATTTTTTGTCATTCCTTCTTGTTCTGCTGTAATATTTTTAAATAAAATTATTTTCTGTAAAAGAATTTTAATTTAAACTACTGCTCTCTATAAGGCTTCATTTTTAAAAAAATAAATTTAAGAATTTTATTTGATTTTGTGTTACTTAATTCCTTGTTTTCCTTTTTCAATTATGGTTGTAATTAAAAAAACTGCTGAATAGATTAAGTATAGAAATAACTCACCCTAAAGTTGCATTAGCACAAGACATTTTCTTACTTAAATCAGGTTCTTAAAAAAATTGCCATTTACTTAATTTTAAACTTTTATGCTTTGAGCATAAAATTTACACTTTTCATCCTTTCATCAGCTTTTTGCTTAGAACGTTAATTTTTACACATTTTCGCTAATTATCGATCATCCGCCAACTATTTTCTTATTTATCATTTTTTATTCTCAACAACTATACAAAAGTTAAAGGGAAACCATGGAACTTATTACCATTAAGTTTTTAAAAACTTAATGAAATTTGTGTTCTTTTTTTCGGCATATTCTCAGTTTTGTTAAATGAAACATTTTTCTATTTCTTTGCTCTATGCCAATTTTCTGAAACTGAATTCATTTTGTGTTTTACACATGTTTACACATGTTCATTTTTCCTACACTTCGGATTGCTGAAGGATTTGTTTTCATTGATTGTTACCACAATGTCTAAAAAGCAAAATAATGTACTTTCAGATGTGTAAATATGTTTTAAACAAGCAATTTGATTGCATTAATACTCAACCCAAAAGGAGGAATATGTATTTTGTGACTTATGTACACATTTGTCATGGTGGTTGACATTTTGCCAGTCATGTGAAAAAGGCCGAAGCTCATTGCAAATAATAGCTGTTGCTCAAAATTGGATAATTTTTTTAGAGGACTATCCAGTCAAATGTAATCCTAAAGTACTATAAACATCTTTTCTCAAAGAATGTAATTTTCCATTTGATTGCTGCTAAACATGTCAGTTCTCTCTCTCTCTCTTCTAAATTGTTTCTAAAAAGTCTAACATAACTAAACAGTACAGATGTGAAAGGACTAAAACATTTTTTTTGCGATTAGCAGTCTAACTTTTAGTAACTGAAATAACATTATTTGATAACAAAGTCGATAGCAGTATTAATACAAACTGCAAATTATATCACATTGTAGTCACTTTAATCCTTTGTTTAAGTGACCACAGTAAAAGAATTAATAAGTATGGATTATTTGTGTCATTAAATGAATTTTGCATTAGAAAATAGCTGCTTTACCTGTAAAAGTTGTTAACTTTCATTTCTGATTCAATTGGAGATGGAAACAAGATTTATGATTGTTTGATTAATATATTGGTGCTATTTTAAATCTTCCAAAAACTGAATCACTGTTGTAAGAAATTTATCTTGTCTCTCTCTCTCTTTTCTCTGATTTTAAGAAAATCTGTTGTTTATATACAATAAAAACATACTTTGAATTTTTGAAAGCATTTCACTTTGAAACAAATGTTCCTATGCGACCTGATTGAAAGTCGTCAAATCGAGGCCTACGAAATTCATCGTGGCAAGGAGCTAGATTATGTCTGGTTACTCACAGCTTTGAGTGCCATGCAGGTGACAGTATGTTTTGGCTTTGTTCCACTCCATTTTTGAGGAAGAATACCCTGGGGTTGGTCAGGGGCCTCTCACCTTTCCTTCTACCAATTCGAAGAATATTTTGAGTGACCCTATGCCACAAAAGCACAATACATTTACATACACCCATACCTTCTCCAGAATTTGAATCCAGACCTTATGATGCAGCAATTAGCATCACTAGTCCATCTGGGTGATCTTAATTGCCTTCCAAAGTTATATGCTAAGAAAGGAATTTGAGATTTATTTGATAAATTTGCATGTTATATTTCTATAGACTATTATTTATTAAGAGCTTAACAAATAAAATGGCATTTAACAGTTATTTTTCTTAGTATGAAATTTAAATTTACTCGCAAAAAGAATTATGAAGTGTTCAAAATTTCAAACCTATTTCTAAAACATTATATTTAAAATCTACTAGGTCTTATAAAGATTCCATCTCTGAATTGGAAATTTTAAATTGAATGCATTTGTTGGATAAATTTTTTAAGAAGCCTGAAGAAATAATAGTTTGTAAAAATGTGAACAGTGTCCTTGAAAATTTATTGGCTTTTAATCTTAGTGCATAATTATGGAAATTAAAGATAATTCTTGAAACACCATCTGAATGCTAAAATTTATAACATGTTTATTGGGACAATTCTATTTATCACTTTTTTGTATTTAAAAATTTCTTTATTTAATTAAGTTCCATGAAATTCTATTTAGAATAACATGTCTGGCTCATTTTGAAACTTGAGATTGAATTTAGTTTGTATTTGAATCAATTTCATGGAATACTTTGTTAAATAATGTCTTGATGCAATTTTTTCAATCAAATAAATGTAAAAATATGTATTTTCAATATCATAAAACAGTGATTTTATGGTGTGGCAGTACATGTATATTTTAATATGAAGGGAAAAAACTAACAATATTGTAAAGTTCAACTCATGTTTTTATATGTTAAAAGTGGAAAAGGTTTTAATATACATTTGTCACATTTTTCAAACTGTATATAAGGTGCTTCAAGATAAAGAGAACTATTGTTTTGAATGGAAAATATTTTATAATACTCTAAATTTAAACTTTTAAATTTTATTTTATGAGATCTAACTTAATTTTTAAAAATTAACTTGGATAGTCTAGTTTGAGAACCCAGACACTGACTGAAGTTAAACTAAGAACTATATAGTTGTGTTAAAAATATCTAAATTTACAAATTCTTATGCAATTAAAGTAGATCTCAATTTAAGTAAACAGAAAAAAACCAATAGCGTTGAACTGCGGCAAAATGCAACTGAAATAATTTACAATTCATGAAAAAAAAAATTTAGTAGTAATATATTGAAAAAACCTTTAGTTATGAAGATTAAAGTAATAGCAATATAATTATGTAAGCTTGAGTTCCCTTAGATCACAATGTTATCTTTGTCATTTTCAATGTACCTTTTCTCCAAAACTAACATATACTGAGATAAAAAAAAATTGTGTAATACTTTTTTACAAAATATTTTTATCATTTAAAAAAAATTGTTGAAAAATGCTTTTTTTTTTGGCTTTAAAAGACAATACTTTTTTCTAAGTATAGTTTAGCAAGAAGAAAAAAATGTTAAAATAGGCTTATTAGGAATATTAAACTGCTTAGTTTTTGTTTCTAGCTAGAATAATTCCTGAGAAAAGGCACACATCAAACACTGAAAAGAAACTGAGAAAAAGGCATTTATTTAAAGTTCGAACTTGCCATTTTTCAGAATATACCTGCTCCTCATTGTTTATTCTTTTTGTCCTTACCATCTGCCTCATACTATGTCTCTTCAGATTTCTCCTTTTAGTTCTGGCTTCTTTACCATTACATAGTTTTGCCTTATCAGTCAGTCTTATGGCTTTTGTGCAATACTCCGTATATATTGGCTTCAGCAGTATAGCATATGTTGTAGTTAGTTAAAGAATTGTTGAAAATTTGTGAAGCCCCATCTACCTGTTTACTTCCTGATGTACCAATGAAGTTCTTTATGCAAATGCCTCTGAGGCTATTTTTATTTCTGCAAGTACAATATTTTGACATGAGAGCAATGTCAATTTTCAATGAGTCTTGTTGAAAAAATTACACCATTTTTCTAACTGAAGCTCCTTTTTTGCCAAGTACATACAGCAACTGCATTATCTGAGCACAACCTCCATTTTCTGCTATAGCTTGTTAGCTAATGTCATAGATATACTACATTCCATTTCAACACATGCTTCGAGAACTCTACCATATTCATTGAATTTAGCAGGTAGTTGTGGTGAATTTATTACTCTACACAGCATTTTCCTTGCTTCTTCCTATTTGCTGATACATATTTTTAATGCATAAACATAACTAGTGTCTGCTTGAAAATAATCAAACTTTCCCCATTATTGTGTGTAGGTGATTAAAAGGTATGCATAAAATTGAAATGTTCTCAGCATAATGTAAATCATACTGCTAGTCCAATTTCCATAGCAATGGAATCATAACTTTTGCATTATGATGTTTTGCATTGCTCACTCAAAACAGAAATTTCTAATGCATTTGACAATAAATTCATATAAATTACAATGTCTTCAGACGATTCTGAATTTTCTGTCCTTGTGTAACTTTTATCCAAGTTACTAAATTTTTTCTCAGAAGCAGACTAGATTTTGTGGGGAATTGTTATATTCTTTCACTTTTTAAATACTTAACAGTTTCTTTCTCTTTTAAAGTTAAAAGTGAGGGGATTGGGTGATATACGAGTCCGCTAGTCTAAGGGGAATATAGTTTAGGAAAAACTTCTTTCTTTTTAAAGAATTTTTTTAATCAGTTTTCGTTAGGCATGGGCAAACGATTTTAAGTCTTAAGCTATTTGGGTGTTTTGAATGAAACTTATTTAAAGGAAAAAAATTAAAATTTCATAAAACATTCAAAAACCGTGTTTGAATGCATATGTTCATACAGTGAGTTTTTCTTCGAGGACATTAAACATAGCTCAACGATCACATGCTATATACAAATTTATCTTCCCAACTCATTACCAAACAAAAAGATGACACAGGAAAAGGCTAGCACAAACATGACCAAGATAACTAATCAGTAGCATACACTAGGGGGTGTTCAATCCCCCTCATAGACCAACAAATTTTTTATTTTTACCTTAGAATTACCCTTTGGCTCCTTCATGTATGTGTTTTTTAAAATATAATCCCCTCTGCTATGTCACTATATACCACTGTAACTAATAAATGGAAAAAATGTCTTAGTTTCTGAAAGCTATCACACGAACAGAAGTAAAACTATTTTGACATCCAGCGATTATTAACTTTTTACCAATTTCATTGAAAAGTATTCCACTGTTTGGCAATAATTTCCCTGTCATGGCAAGATGTGAAAAAATTACGGTGAATTATAGCAATTTTTTAAAATTCCATTAATTTACGAGTTTTGAATTTTAAAGAGTATTTTTTTTTAAAGTAAACACAGTTCTCTCAACTTAAATTCAGTAATCATACTTTTAAATTCAAACTTTTTTGTTGGACAAGTTCTAAATTTATAAATAACTCTTAATTGTATCAGGATGTGTCGATGAACGCAAAAATTAATACTTTGCCTTTAATTGAGAAGTATTTCATTTTTATATTTTGAGTGCAAACCTAGTTGCAGGTCTAGTTTATTATAGAATCTTGTGCAATAACCTTTTAGTTTGAAATTTAATTCATTTTAGTTTTATCATTTTTATAAAATAAATAGCAAAATAAAAGTGATTCCGATCAATATAGCATTTCTTTTCCCATGATCTTATTCACTGTAATTTTGATTTTGTGTTTCTTCAGTATTTTTTTAAGTTATCTTAAACCACTTGCAACAAAATACAAATGAAAAAACTGAAGCAATTACAATTGTAACTACTGGAAAACTTTTAATTCATTTAAATCAGGCTTGACCAACCCATAAGATTCATGTTGTTCGATCAATAGTTGATGTACATAACTTTTTGTGACTAAAAGTACAAAGTTGAAGTTTTAATTTGTTATTCATACGTAAACTTAGGATGTTTTGTGTTTTTAACCTTGAGAAACTCTTGAAATCATTCTGTTAATTATCTTATGTTGAGCAAAATTGCCACCTGTATGAGTAGTTATTTCTAGATGTATTAAATGATATGATAATAGTTTTAAAAAAAAATTGTTTCTATTTTAAAAATTAAGTTTTGCGTTTTCAAACCTAATAGAGAGAAAAGCTGTTGGCAAGTTTATTAAACAATATTTGGAAAATTGCCTTGAAGGGAGATTTTTTCCAAATCAGTTCATCTCACCAGACTAGAGCTCAGGCAAATTGATGAAATGGGAAATATAAAACAAATGTTTAAAGAATAAAGTTGCTAATTTTGCATTTATATTATGAATGAAAGTACTTATACTGTAACTAATATCTGGTGATTTTAATTTGATGTGGTAGGAGTAATATATCACATTGAAAAAATAACTTCAGTGTCATTTTGAAAAAACCATATCAAGAGATTTATACAAAACAGGTAAAAAATGTTGTACATACTTTTCTCATTGTAAACATATTTGATATAATTTCTGTTGGTACCCCAGTGATGTTTAGTTGACCCATTCAGGATCATGATCGCGCATATAAGATCATGGTCAACAATGCCACATTTATATATCAAAATTGATGGAAAACCCCTCTTGCTGTTTCCTAGTTAGAAAGATGTGCAAGAAAAAAAATTAATCGTATGTGGAAAACAAATTTTGTTATATCCAAGGTTTAGCTATGACTTTTTTGATTTTTATATCTATACTATAAACAAATTTTCCATATTCCTATCACTGGTCGTGAACGGGTTAAAGGTGCTCGACTTACTTGATGTAATTGTATCCCCGCAATTAACATACATTAAAATATTACTACTTTGTTTGTCAAGAAAATTTAACGCATTCAGGACCGAGTGATTTTTTTCTGTTCAGCCTAACTTCATTTAAAATCATTCTTGTTATGAAATACGCCGAAATTTATAGTTTGTAATCATTCCCCAAATTCAGATGGCATTGGTGTGATCATGTTCCTCAGAACAGGGAAAACTCAGTCATATGATACCATCTTCCCTGGAGTTATCATGGTCCTGAATGGGTTAAACTCAAGTTTTAAAGATGGTTTATTTTATGCAGATTGTTATCAAGTTTATAAAATAATTAGAACCAAGGTATTGAATTATAACAAATTTCAAAATTCCTTAAAATTAATGGATGCTGATTTTTAGCATATAATTTACTTTTTGAAAGTAAGGTGATCAATTATTAGTATGATTTTTCAAATAAAATAAGTGTCTCATAGAATCAAAAGTGAAACTTGTACCAGAACTTAGAATGCGACCTAGATGCTAAAAGGTTGGGTAACCCAATTTATATGAAACATAACCTGATATTTCTTTAACAATATAGGCATCAGAAAATTATAGTTACTTTTTGCTAGACTATAGGTAAAGCAATAAGTATTTAATTTTTTTCAGGGGGGGGGTATTTATGTGTGTAGATCTAATCCATGTCTCCTTTCTTTGTACTGTTTAATCGGTTTGATTTCTTCTGTAATTTAAAATTTGTTGCTTACTTCAAAAAAAATCAGCATAAGATTTGTTCAAAATTTTATGTATAACTTTTAAGTAATTCGCTCAGGGAAAATAATCTGGCATTTTAAAGTTATATCAATGTTTATAAAACACGTATATTTTATTTCTCTTGAATTATTTTATTCCAGAAAAATATTTTGAATATTAAAGGAAAAGGTGTCATATATGAAGTGTTACTTTTAATGCGCAATGACATTTTAGTCATTAGTTTTCTTTTTTGAAAGTTTTTATGGTACTTTTTAAAATTTTAGACTTTAATATACATATTTTTTCCTTTCAAAACTTTTTTTCCAATATAAAATACTTTTAACTTCTCAGGGAACTGGTTGGTAGTTCAATTTCTTTTGTATCTTAAGCTTCAAATTTCTCTTGATACTTTAATGTGTTTGTTTTAATTACTTAAAAGATACACTTTTTTGATTTAATTCATCATCAGTGTTCTATCAATTTTTGTGCCAATTTTGGTGGAAATCGAAAGCAATAGTTTTAGAACTGCAAAGCATACATATGGGTGAAAAGTCACCTATTATATGTCTGTGTACTTACATTCCACTCTGAATTTTAAGTCCATTTTATAAATAAAAAGTATTATAACTCTTTATTAATATTTGTCATTCTCACTTCATTTTTATTTGTATATTGTAAAATGTTTGTATAATTAAAAGTGCAAAATGATGAAAAAAACCTAAACTGGCATTTTAATGTACTTAATGTTATAAAAATTATTGCTGCAATATAGAAATTTCATTGCAGTCTAAATGTACGTAGACCAACTTGATTATTTTGGAATTTGTGTGAAACGTACATTCTAGAGCTAACCTTAACATTCAACAACACAATCTCAATGTTGATAACTATAGTATGCCCTTTTATATAAAATTGATTTTTGAGAAACTTTCTCAATTTATATTCCTTTAATAATGTTTTTCATTGCTCTTGTGTGTTTCAGTATATATTAGAATTGTTATACCATATAATGCGCACATATGATTAAATCACTGAATTTTGTTTTCATTTTAAACACATTTACCATAATTAGCACTAATTATTTCATACATTTGTGTTTTATAAGCTGTTTATTGTTTGAAATAAAGTGAGACTTTCTAATTATGTGTCCTTTAATTTCTGTATGCATAATTCTTTGTCTGTAACTCAATAACAATGTTAACTTCCATGTATACTGAAGTAAATAAGAAAAGTTTACATCTTTATATTACACCTTATTGACTGTAATAAGCAAGAGCTCATGAAACAAATTGCTAATTCTGTTTTAAATGCTGTATATCAGACTTATATACTGTATCTTTCAAAAAGCCTTCATCCAACTATTATATTACATACATGTCTGCACTTTCTAAAACTCATATCCTCAAGCCAATGTGAATAACTACCAGAATTTAATTACCAATTTGTCTTTTTATGTGAACAGTATTTTCAATAAATATTATATTATAGATCTTAACCACATGAATGATGTCCTTCAATGTAATCTTGTTGTTTCTTTTAGTGCTGTTCAGGAAGTGATAAGCATTTGTATTGATGCCTCCAAGGTGCAGAAAAGAAATAAGAAACTGTGGTGTTTCAGAGATATGTGTTGAGAGACATCATTTTTAACAATCTCCAAGTGTATATGCTACATAATTCCTGTGAATGGAAGAATTTACTAATCATGTGACACCATTTTGGTTGATAAGGATTCAGGAGCAGTATTTTTTCCCCAATGAGATATTTCAAAATGATCATTCCACCTTTTTTAAAAGCCTGATGTGATGCTGTTATGTCTTAGAAATTCCCCTAGTTAGGAAGTGACGAGTGAGCTTTTAAACGATTCAATAATTTTATGCACAATAAAATTTAATACTTCTATTTATCCCAAATTAACTCAAAAAGTTGTCCAAGTATCGTCATCATAACCACTGAATTATGAATGTCTAGTTTTATTAGCAAATATGAAAAAAATGTAAGATATTTCACACATTCTATCCCAGAGGTTTATTGAACCTTGTATTTCATCTATATTTTTTATTGTACATAATTAATATATATAAACAGCAAGTCTGCAGTGTATATTTAATGCAATTTTTAAAACAGAATGTCCGAAAGGTTTTTATAGACATGAAATTTTGTGCTTATTTGATATCGGTGATCATCATCAATTTGGAAACTAATAAATGCATTGTAAGAAAAGGAAGGCGGTCATTTGTTTTCTTTCAAGATGCATATCGTTTAGAATCTCTGTAATGAAATGAATTAAATTCATACACTAAGACAGTTACAGAAATATCGAAACTTTTAAATCATTCTTGAAGTATAATGTGAAAATTCCAGCCAAACATGAGTGGCCACAGTAGCCAAGTGGTCTAGGCATCGGATCGTGGCTAGCGTGTCATGAGTTCAATCCCAGTGTCACTGAAGACCCGCTGTGTAGGGGAGTGATGCACGTTAAATCTGTCGAGAGCTCAAATGTCCTCCCGTTGGTGTGGTAGTTAGGAGAGGGGGATGCCAGCTCAGGTGTCGTCCCCGTGACTTGACCATAGTTCAAAATTACGCGGACATTCGCCAAAGCCCTCGTGTAGCAAAAACAGTGCGACGTTAATATTCACTCACTCACGCAAGAAACTGACACTAAAAAGATATATTAGAAGCACACAAATGGAATAGTATTAAATAATCTTTTATTCAAACATGTTTAGAAAAGCAATTCGTTAAAATTGTGAATTGCACGTAGAATTTGCAAGATTATTAACAAATTTGGAATATCATTTAAAATGAATTTCGAGTTATTAAAATATTTATTACTTTAAGTAAAGAAACTGCTTCGCATATTAGTGTTCATTCAGAATACTAAAAATATGTCAATGAGTATTTTTCTCTGATATTGAGGGCAAAAAATGTGTTGTCAGACTGACACAGCCATTTTTTTAAGTGTCAACAATATAAAAAAATTATCAGTAAATAAAAGCATAGAACTAGTTAAAAGTAATTAATTCCCTTTGCTTCAACTGTTAACTTTTCCATAAAGTTACATTTTGCAAATCTAAAGTTCTTTGTTGATGCTGCTTAAAAAAAGCATTTTTCTTAACCACTTCCAGTTTTGTCCGAACACTGCTCGTGCACTTGGAAACGGCACATAACTGATTTATTTGTATTTTTTGCTTGTTTAGTATGCACACAATGTTTCTAACAGATATTTCAAATAGTCGAGTAGAGTTAGGATTACCAAAAAAAAAAAGTCTAAACGGGCTTTAAGCATTTTTTTTAGACAAGTTAAGGCGGGAATTTTTTTTTTTACTAGATTGGTGTACTGCAAGCTGCGAACACTCTCTTAAATTTGGAATAAAATAAAAATGAGTGATTATGAGTTGCTCATAACAGAAAATAATTCTGATATTGACAGATAGTGAA
The DNA here is from genome assembly GCA_019973975.1 of Trichonephila clavata. Lineage (NCBI taxonomy): Eukaryota > Metazoa > Arthropoda > Arachnida > Araneae > Nephilidae > Trichonephila > Trichonephila clavata. The sequence goes on along the minus strand of BMAO01012658.1, from coordinate 94,697 downwards.
TCTGAAATTTTTGTAAATGATTCTGGAAGTAATGAAAGTTTGTTTGTGTGATTTCTCTAGTGATGAGGAAACGGAAAGTTCGGAACTTTGTGTATTAGTAATCATTCTTTACCTCCACTGCGCTGTCCTTTCAATGGAACTCTACAATTTCTTGACATTTTCTTTGATGATAATTTCTGAAACTAATAAATATGCAGATCGGATAAAAAGTTTTGTGTATCAAAGTCCGGTTATGTATATCAACTTATTATATACACTCAAGAGCCAAAACATTATGACCACCTGTCAATAACGAGTTGGCCCACCTTTGGTGCGTAACACAGCTTCAACCTGCCTTGGCATGGATGCCACAAGTCCTTGGTAGATGGCCAGAGACAGATTATACCAGATGTTTAAGCAACGATCACGCAAATCCGAGATCTTGCGAATTGGTGGTCTTTGAACTCTGAGCTACCGTCCCACGACATCCCAAATGTGTTTTATCGGATTGAGATCCGGTGAATTAGGTGGCCAGGACATAAACTGGAATTCAGCATCGTGTTCCTGGAACCACTCCAACACAATGTTAGCCTTGTGACACTTGACGTTGTCCTATTGGAACATTCCATTTCCAGCTGGAAAAACGGAGGCCATGTAAGCGTGCAACTGGTCCGCAATGATGTTCAGATACCCTGTAGCATTCATGGTCTGCTCTACCAAAACCACGGGTCCCAGAGACGCGCAAGAGAACGTCCCCTAAAGCATAATACCGCCACCACCAGCCTGTGTATGACCTACTGTACATTGAGGGAGCAACTGTTTGCCTGGAAGATGGCATGATGAATGACAAACCGTAATTCATTTGACCAGACAACTCTCCCACTGATCCATGGACCAGTCACGATGTTCCCGGGCCCAGCGTAGGTGCAGTTGGCGATGACGCTTGGTCAGCAAAGGCACACAAGAGTGTGACGTTTGCTGCATAGCTCCATATCCAACAGTGTCCGCTGAACAGTGTGCTCTGATACTATTCTACTTGGCCCTGCATTGTATTGGGCTGTCAGCTGAGCTACTGTCTGGCTCCGGTTTTGCTTCTCCATGCGAGACAGTCTCCAACAATCTTTTTCTTTGATAGCGTGTGGACGTCCAACACCATGTTGTCTAATTCTGATTTCACCGTTATTCATCCACTTTGCATAGGTACTAACAACTGTAGATCGCGATCAACCCACCAGTCGTGCAGTTTCGGAAATACTTGTTCCGAGCCTTTGAGCCATTACAATCTGCCCTCTATCAAAGTCGCTTAGATCCGCAACCTTTCCCATCATGCACAGAAGTGAAAGAATGATTCTTCAGCCTCTCCAGCAGCAGTTAAATACCACTTTCACCTGATCATGTGCCTTCCATGTCATCCAGGCGAGTTCATTGCAAAATGTAGGGGTGGTCATAATGTTTTGGCTCTTGAGTGTACACAGGAAAAAATGCTCCTTTCGCTGGTGGACCAGCACTTTTGGAAATCTTCTCGAGTAGTGAGGACTTTTATGCAGCCACTGTCAAATAAAGGATACTGCCTAACATATAATTATTACACTTAACCAGAACTTGCAGACATATTCTGAATTATCATACAGATATGTACGGAACACTGACACTTAACAGGAAAGACATCAAAAAAGAATCGCAGTAAAAAAAACCCAACCTTTTTTTTTAAAGGAGAATTCTGTGCATATTAAAGAGGGAAAAGTATGCATTATCAAATGGATGGATAAAAAAGCTGTATCTCTGTTATCAACTATACATAATCTTGTGCTGATTGGAGTACTGTCTTGGAATTATGAGGAAAAAATGTTTTTTCAATGAAAATAAAAATTAGCATAATTCTTTTAATTCAATATTTATAACATTTGACTGCTGATTTGAGTTTATGTAATTGATTTTATCTTAAACATATTTTTTATAAACAGTTTTATTTTTTGGCATAATATGACAGAAAAAAGAAACTGTTAAGTGTTTAATGCTTTTCTCAAAATCAAAATTCTGTGTGTGACCCAGCTAGCAAAAAGGTCATTCAACTTTCTTCATTGGGGGTATAGAAACAGAGGGAAAAGGAGAAATAATTTCGTTGCTGCCTCAAATAACCAACTATCAGGGAGGGCATTCAAATTCAAACCAATAAATAATGTAGGGGAGACTTTGAGAGAGGGGATCTTGTTTTGTGTAAGATTAGTTTACTGCAGTGGTTTTTAAACTTTTTCAACTCACGGAACCCCTAGAACAGTGATGGCGAACCTGTGACCCATGGGCCAGACACTGACCCACGATTGTTAGGCAATCACTTGTTTATTTAAATTTTCTGTTTTGTGGGGATTATTTATATTCTATTTGCATTTTTTCAAGCACTGTATTGACACAAAAGCAATTTAAATGTTCATCTTTATAAGTCTTGGTTCATATTTGAAGTGTTTTGGTGGATATAATTTGAAGTTTCTCACGAAACTTGATGTTGATTCGACATTTTTCCAGCAGAATGCAATTGCCTGTGTTCACTCAATGACGCAGTATTCCTAACTGGCATGATTGATTAAGGCGAAACTGGCTACATGGATAGAGAAAGAGCCTTGGAATGAATAATGAAAACAGTTGGGTGAAAACTCTACTCTTTTTTCAAGCTACACATTTAGTCCTGTTTTTTTTTTTTGTGTTACACCTTGTATAATGTCTAGAGACATTTTGAAACGTTGCATTTCAATCTCATCATGTCAACAGACGAAGAAAGAAATTTACAAAAGAAAAAAAAGAGAATTTTTCTTAAAGCAGTTTTTTAAAAAGTTTTTTCGTTGCAAAAAATAACATTACAGCATTGCTGGTTTCCAAGTTGCCCATTGCATTGCTTGCCACAAGAAACTTTTTTCAGAAATAGAATTTAAAAAAAAAAAAGACTTGATTATAAATTGTATAAATGAGTTAGATTTAAGTATAATTAAAGATCAAATAATAGAATAAGAAAAAAATATTTCTTTGCTAATACATAATGACTTAAATCATGCAGAAATGTATTCAACTGCTTTAGATGAGAGTAATGATGTAAATGGTTATGCACACAATGTATGTGTGTGTTTTTGCTCGGTATAAGTATGGAAATATATAATGAATGAAGAGTTAATAAAACTAATGACATTGAGAGTGTACCGGTGCGTGATATTTTAAAGAATTTGATATTGCATTTAAAGGAATGGATATTGACCTTCAGAAAATAGTTTGTTACAACAGACCGTGCACCTAGTATGGTATTGAAAAACATTGGATTTATTCAGTGTCTAAAGCAAAATATTTCACATTCTCCAATTGAATTCATTGTAAAGTACACCAGCAAGTTTTATGTGTGAAGCATGGTTTAAAAACATTTTCCAGTTTAATAAAAATAATCAACTTTATAAACGCAAGAGCTTTTATAAACAGCAATTAGTTTATATTCTTAGATGAAATAGAATGCCAATTTTCAGAGAATTTTATACAAACAACAATGTGCCATGGCTTAATTTCGGTCAAGTCCTTAATCGCTTTGTAACGTTATTAAAAGAATTTAAGCTTTTTTTTAATTGAAAAAGACAATAGTTTCAACGAATTACCCTATACACATTAGTTTAATATTTTTATGCGACATCACTCAGCATTTTAATGAACTGAATAAAAACTTCAAGGACATGGATTAAATGTTTTAATAATGTTTGAAAACATTAAAATCTTTACTAAGATTTTGAAATGAAAATCACGAAATATTTTCCTCAATTACTAAAACATTTTCAAAACATAATATCTTTGAACTGTTCCCATTTTAAAAATATTTAATGATTATTCAAGAAATAAAACAAGCTTTTGAGGTTAGATTCAATCAATTTCAAAGTTTGGAAAATACTTATCATTTTAGTTTATATTCATACAAAACAGAATTTGAAACAATGGAGTAAACCGAATTTATGTGGCTAGGTACCGATAGTTTACAAATGGAATCAGTTGAGTTTCAAAGCACCGTAGTGTGGAAAACACAATTTGAAGACTTGATTTCTGAAGCAGAAGGAAAACTGTGAATATTGACCCCACAATAAAAATTGAAAACATGTGAAACGTATGAGATGTCTTAACTAGTGTTTTCATTGATTTAAAACTCTCTTTGGTAACAATGTTTGGGTCCATATATTCATGAGAAAATTGTTTTTTTCAATGGACTTGACAGGGAATTAATTGCAAAATGCATTGAACTAATGAATTTGAAATATGAACCTAATATTAAAAAACTGTCAAATTAAACAGCAAAAGATTTTCATTATATACTTCATAACCAATTTTGTTATACATGTATATATATAAGTATATAGTAATAAATAATATTTCACACACACATGTCCATAAATTAAGAATAATTCAGGATCACACAGAAATTGAACTCTAAAATAAAAATTTCACCTGTAGAATTATCACACACATCTTGAAGAATATGCAAATTACAGGAAACCACCAGATGGCGCGGATAGTACGTCACAATGACGAGAGTGTAAGAGGAAGGTGGCAAAGAAGTAAAATTGTTCACAAGCACTTTAAAAGCCTTTCAGTGCAATAACCGCATAGTTATGGCACAAAGGAAGCATTTGGATGATTTTTTACGTGGTAGAATTATCGGACGACTGGAATGTGGACGTACCCAGCTGGAAGTATCCGAGGAACTTGGAATCGACCAGAGTGTCATCTCCAGGCTTTGGCGACGATTCCAAGATGATGGTAATGTGAGTAGATGTTACAGCACAGGTCGCCCCCGAGTTACAACGCCGAATGAGGACCGGTATTTGGCAGTTACTGCCAAAAGAAACAGACGGAGCACAGCATCATACCTATCTCGTCAGCTCTCTTCAGCTACCGGTACGACAGTTTCAAGGCAGACCGTGTACAGACGCTTAAGTCACATTGGTCTTTATGCTCGTAGGCCTGTCATGTGTTCCCCTTACTGCAACTCACTGTCGCCTGCGATTAACCTGGAGTAGAGAGCGTGCATTGTGGACACCGCAACAGTGGTCTTGTGTGATGTTTTCCGATGAGTCCAGGTTTAGTTTGCAGTCTGATTCTCGCCGGACTTTCATATTGAGAGCGCCAGGTACCCATTACCACCAAGAGAACACCATTGAACAACACCGTTGCGGTGGTGCAGGATGGCTCGTTTGGGGTGGAATTATTCTTGGTTCCAGAACTGACCTGCATGTTCAGAGTGTAACAATGAAAGGCTACATCTATCGGGATGTTATTCTGGAACAACATGAACGTTTGTTTCGGGGCGCCATGGGTGCTGAATTTCTGTTTATGGATGACAACGCCCGTCCTCACTGTGCAAACATTGTAGACGAATGGCTTCAATCGGAGGATATCACCCGTATGGATTGGCCAGCATACTCACTGGACTTGAATCCAATAGAGCATGTGTGGGATATGCTTGGCCGACGAATTGCAGCCCGTCAACCGGAACTTCGGAGGGAGTTTGATGAGTGGTGTAAGATCAGATTGATAATTTGATACTCAGCATGCGTAGGCGTTGTATTGCATCGTCCGGGAGACATACTCCGTATTAACCGTCATACTAACCATTTTATACTGTTGTTAATAAGGTTCTTTTTTAAAATTTGCTCCAGTGAGTAAAAATCGCAATTTTTATTAATTATGTCAAACATATAGCATCTTTTTTGCTCTTTACCCTTTGTTTAATAAATTTGTTTTGTTTCTGTTTCTTTCATTGCCTGAACTTCATTTTCCCTAATTTATGGACATGAGTGTACATTGTTTGTAATTTCGTTATTCCTTGTTCATTCAAACGCTCATTGCCATTTGCACCAAAGACTAAAGATTTTCAGATCATCAAACCTCACCCAATTTTGCCCGTTTAGTCAACTGATTTTTTAAAAAATGTTTAATTTTAAAAATATCCAGTTAAAATTTTGTAGCTTAACTATGGTGCAAATGGGCCTTAGTGACCCTTTTGAGGTGGTACTAAAAAAATTATGAACAAAATTTGATCCACGTCTCAAAAAGGTTTGCGATACCTGCCCTAGAACTTTAAGGCGCGTTTGTGGATCCTCATTCCATATACATCCGTCGAAGAATATATCCATAATATTTAAAGTAGATCAATATGTTATAGATAATTATTGTAATGACATTTAAAAAAAGCATTGCATTTATTAAAGTTATCTAATTTTTTAAATATAATTTACTTATTAAGAATATTAATTTGTGATCCAAGTGTCTCCTATCCATGCATTATATTTAGTAATTGGGATATATGCTTGCTTCCCCCCCCCACAAACTGTTGAAGTCTAGGTTTATTGAGGTATTATTATAGGTAATCACATTACTTATTCTGAGTTTAATATTTTTAACGACTCAAAGGCTAAAGCAATTAGCTTTTGATGAAGCATAGAATTTTCCATTAGGATCTTCAGTTGTAATTATATGTTTTTATTGATGATATACTTATCGGTACCTTGATATTACTAGAAACAAAGGAACTGAAAAATCAACTAATAAATATTTCCTCTAAAGGAGGTATGGATTTACATTAGTGGTGTGGAAATAATACTGAGATTTCCGAAAATTATGACCTTTTAGTTTCATCAGAAATAATTTTATTGGAACTCCAAAGGTGGTTGCTTCTCGTTCAGGGTACAACTAGACCTGCATAAATTAAACACATAACATGATGTTTTGTCAACCATCGCCAGGATAATAATCCATTAGGTCCTGGTCTAAGTGAATGTTAAAAATTGATTGGATAGATTTACTTCTGGAGGCAATAGGTAGAGAATGGCAACAATTTATGGAATCACTTCGAATAAAGAGCAATCTGAAGTGATGGAGCTGCATGGATTCTCCGACGCGTTCGAGTCGGCATTTAGAGCTGTCGTGTACTTCAAATCCATTAGATCAGAAGGAAAGGTGCTTGTGAATTTTATCGCAATAAAATATCGAAATGCCCCTATCAAACGAACCATTGGAACTGTGTGCTAATAACGAAGATTTTACAGCGAATCAAGAACGTGTTAAAATTAAATGTGAATAATATTTTTCTTTGGTGTGGCTCCATTATTTTGTCACGGATAAGGAGAGAGTCTTATCAATTAAAGATTTTTGTGGCAAACAGGATTGCCACAATCCAGGAGATAACCATCGAGGAATGGAGCTGTGTGCCATCAGAGAACAGTTCAGCGGACTTCTGTCTCCAGAGGAATGGATCCTCCAAGAATTAAAACCTGTGAGCTGCAGTGGAATGGCCTGATATTTCTGATGAGCGACCAGTATCCAAAAAGAAAGATTCCTGTTACAGTGATCAAGGATCCAGCCAAGTCAATTACATCAATTGTTAAGCCTGATTTGACTAATTTAAATGAAAATAGATTGGATAATTGGCAGAAAATTACAAAACCAATTCAATTAATTTGGAAAAGATGGAGTGCAGATTATCTTAATAGTTTTCCAGCAGAGATAGAAATGACAATTCGAGAAAAAGAATGCTAAAATTGGAGATATGGTTATAATAAAAAGTTAGTTTCCTTCTTGTCAATGGTCATTTGGTAGAACCAACAATATTTATCCAGGAAAGGATTCTAAAATAAACGTAGTTGAAGTCAAAACTACTAGAAGTACATTTAAGAGACCCATTTTGAAGCAATGCATTTTACTAGTTGAAACTTAAGTAAAATAAACCTTCATATAGTAATGTTTTTTGTTGTTTAAATTTGTATTGTTTTGAACTGTAATGTGTGGTTTAACAATATTTTTTCATTTGTAGTATATTTGTTTGTATTAAAAATATTTTACTTCAATGAATTATTACTATGATTATGTTCTTTGTAAAATTCATGCATGTTTTAAAAACATTGCAAGGTCGGGTGGCACGTTCAGTGTACTTGCATTGAATGTAAAGTGTTTCAGTGTATCCTTAGACTCCAAAGAGGGAAAAGTAGAGCAGTAAAAAATACAGTTCACTTAGTGTATGACATTTATTGAGTGAAAAGTACTGATCTAACATATACCATTTGGAGCTCATTTTTATACATTTGAGTGAAAAAAGATAAATTTTGCTATAAATATCTTAATTACTTAAGGCAGATTTGCTTCTGGCCATCGATCGTGTTATCCTTTGAGAGTGAAGTAACTAAGGGGGGGGAAAAAAACATCACATAAAGAAAAGATAAAATTAAACTAGCAGCGAAAAATCTTGCACACAAAATTACGTATTGGATTGTAAAAATGATGCTTAAAATGTTGATAAATTACCACAAATGTTCATTTTCCTAATGAGAAATACTCTTCTAATATAAATGTTATAATTTATACTAGAGGTCGAGGTTGTGGCTGACGTGTCATGAGTTTGAGCCTAGTGCCGCTGAGGACCCGCTATGAAGATAGGGTCGTTGCACGTTAAATCTGTCGAGGCTCAAACGTTCTCCCGTTGGTGTGGAATTTAGGAGGAGGGTGAAAGCTCAGGTGTCTTCTTCACTTGACCATGGTTCAAGAATTACGAGGTCCGTTGAAAATAACTCGTGCAGCTTTATAGTGCAATGTTAATATAACACTCCTCACTCAAATATTTTATAAAAATACCTTGTTATAAAATACAGAATATTTCAGCATGTGTATAGTTATTAAAAAAGCATTAGTGCCACAAGAAAGATTTTTGTAAAAAAAAATAATGGTTATCTTTAAAATATACAAATAATTGATTGACAAGAAAACAGTGACAATTTACAAGAAAGAAATATTTTTGAGAAATAGAGAATTAATTAAGAATACTGAGAAATATATTTAAAAAAGAACAGAAAAATGAAGAAAAAAGACGATACACGCTTCATTAAGGCTGGAGTTATGACTACAATTTAAGCAAAAGTAATCAATATCTGCTATGAGACAAATAAAAGATAAACATTTTTGTTCTTACTGGTCTGAGGAGTTAATTGCAAAAAACAAGAAATGTGGTTTTTAGTGTTATAAACTTTAAACTATTTGGGTAGAATGAATTTGAGATTATCAAAAAGTATTTCAAAATTTGTAAGTATATTCATTTAGAGATGAGGCAAAAGACAATGTGCATAATTCAGAGTATAGTAATATTTTGTTTAAAAAAAGTATTTATTGTGACATTTTCAAATACTTTTTTGGCAAATATGAAAATCATAAAAACATTTATAGAACTTGCAATGTTATTGCTGTGCAAAAGTTAAGGAACAATAACGTTTCCACGGATGAAAATAAAAATTGGTCTGCATCCAGTCACAAGAGAGCCAGCTAGGCATGGCTCAAAACAACATTCTTAGACACAAGCAAAAGGCCTATATTCTCTTCAGTCATAACACTGATTTTCAACATGTTCAAACATGGAGAGGACCTGGTACCATCCCTCAAACAACATGGAAGGGGATATGGCGGTGGTTGTGTTATGGTCAAGGCCGGGGGTGGTATATAGAGCTGCATGTCTTTAAAGGAGGGTATTTGATTTTTTTTTAAGTGTAGAGATGGAATCATACAGCTCTGTGTCATGCTTTTTAGAAAGATAGGTGCTAATTTCATTTTTACAGACAATGACACTCTAACATAGAGTCCACATAGAGCTTGACTGGTCAACGAATACAACTAAGCAGGGGATTTTTGGAAAATGGAGTGGACAGCCCAATTGCCAGACCAGAATTACATAGAGTATGCTTGAGTCGTTCTTGACAAAGCAATTTTAGCTCTCCAGCCTCTTCCCAGAGCTAAGTGCCTTGGTGGAGGAGTGGGATTTATTGCCCAATGACCTCATTAAGAGCACAAAAGTTTGTTATGAGAGCCGCAACATCAGAGAAATGATACCTTACATTTGTAGTGATATAGTCTATATGAGCCAGTAACAACCTCCGCACCATGGTGATCATTTTGGTGTAGTGGTTAAGTTACTCGGCTTCGGACCCAAAGGTCCCGGGTTCTGTCCTTAGGATAAAAACGCGTCACATCATTTGGTGACCCTAGCTTAACTAAGAAAAGCAAAACCTCAACAGATCTGTCGTGGCGCCATCTACCCGCAAAAAAAAGAGAGCAAACAAGTAAAGAAAAAAAAATTTTGTCAGATAAACATGATGCAACTCATCCAACATGCAAGAAACTTAATGCCCCCATTAACAACTATATTGTTCGTTCGCCTAACCAACTCTCTGGTAGGGGAGTGTGTAGTGATATAGTCTATATGAGCCAGTAACAACCTCCGCACCATGGTGATCATTTTGGTGTAGTGGTTAAGTTATTCGGTCCCGGGTTCTGTCCTTAGGATAAAAACGCGCCACCTCACATTAAATCCCCATAAATGCCATCTTGCAAAATTATTTTAGTTGTAATATATTTATGTGAGCATAAACCATCATCATAATCAACCAAATAAAATTTATTTTATCCTCATTTTAGTAATATTTAATTTACTTGCACTTGAATTGGTGCAGTAGCTTTTAAAAAATCAGTGAAAATGTGTTCCTTAACTATTGCCCACCAATGTAGTCATTTTTCCGAGTTACATATTCAGAATTACTTTTCCTCAAATATGAATGGAATCGAATATTGGATTTATATTAACACACATTAAAAATATAAACTAATAACATGTTATCGCATTTCAAATTGTTTACGATTAAATATGATAATGCAGTTTTTTAAGAGAATGACAAGTTCACTAAAAAAATTTTTATACTTACAAGGGGAGGGCACAACTAAGGAAATTTATTCTGGACGAGACTTTGTGCAATAATAGTACTCCTTTAGGGTGTTCAACCCTCAATGTAATTCCACCGAATGGGTAGTAAATTTGGAGAAAATTGCCTTCGAAATTCATGCTTAACTTTTATACAATTAAGTTTTAATTGCTGCCAGCGACGCAGCAGCATGGTCGGTAGAGTACCTGTTTACAATGCGGTCGGCCTTGGTTCGAATTGTGTGATCGTTTTTTTTGTTTTAATTTTTAAATTCATTTAATTATTTTTATAATTAAATGAGTTTATTTAAAAAAAGATATTAAAAATAAGATACATATTATTTTTATTATATATTGTATTTCATACTACAAAACTATTTGTAACTAATTTTTATATAAAATATCATTTAATATTTATTATAATATATTTTTTATATTATAAAAATATAATAAATATTATAATAAATATTAAATGATATTTTATATAAAAATTAGTTACAAATAGTTTTGTAGTATGAAATACAATATATTATAAATAAAATATTAAAATAATACATAACATATACAGTCGGCTCTCAATAATTCAAAGTTGAAGGGATCAATGAAAAACTTCGAATTATCAAGAGGGTAGGAAAAAACTCCTAAAATACGCAAAGAGAAATTTTTTTTAACACATTTAAATTTGAAACTGTAATAAAACAACAATTGTACATATGTATAAATTTATTTTAAAGTATTTTTGAAAAGTACATATTATACAGCATAAATATTAAACAGAAGTTAAAATGCCTGAATTAAAAGAATGCACTTATATATTAAACTCAACTATACAAACATAATTCTTTTTTTTGTGGATGAAAATCTCTTATCTTTTTTTGTTTTAGGGCATTCAATCTAACTTTGTCAAAGATTTTTCTAAAATAAATGAAGCTTGAAAAACATAGCGTCAACATGATTTTGAAGGAAGATGTTACGTAGTTTGTTTAGTGACACTTTATCTTCTGTCCGAGTTATTGGAGTCATTTCCGATTGTCATCAAAGGGGCTACGTTACAGAGGAGACAAGCAAAGACAATACCACACAAAACATGTAAGCTCCAACCTGTTTTCTACAAGACTTTACATGATAGTGAGTGTTTGAATTGTTGAGAGTTTTATTGGATCACTTTGAATTATTAAGTGTTGTAGTATGGCTGGTCACTGATTTTACTTCAAAATATTGAGTGCACCAAAATGTATTGTTTTAGTTTGAAATATCAAGAGCTTTCTAGGGACTGAATTAGCGAGAGGTTCGTATTATCGAAGGTTTGAATTGGAGAGAGTCTCGACTGCATTATAACAATTATTTATAAAAAAATTATTTTATAATTATATAAAATATTTTAATGCCTTTTTAAATAAATTTTTTTAATTGTAAAAATAATTAAATGAATTTTAATAAACGATCACGCGACTCGAACCGAGGCCGACCGCATGGTAAACAGGTACTCTACCGACCACGTTGCTGCATCAATGACAGTAATTAAAACATAATTGTACAAAAGCTAGGCATGAATTTTGAAGGCTATTTTCTCTGAATTGACTGCCCATTCGGCGGAATTACACTGAGGGTTGAACACCCTAAAGGAGAACTACTATTGCACAAAGTCTCGTCGAATTTCTTTAATTGTGCCCTCCCCTTGTTGGTAAAAAAAATTGTTTTCCTAATAGGTTACATATTGGCAACTAAGACCTTTGCAGACACAACAAATCCCCAGATGTAAAAGACATTTCATGGTGGCCTTCGCTACCAAATTTCGACGCTAGAATTAATTTCTTAATTTAAGCTCTCGTTGGATGCTAAATATTGCCGTGATTTAATTTTGCCTAGAATATCAGAGAATTGCCTAAAATACATGCCACATAATCATATGACATGCGTGTGTACGATTTTCGCCCCCCCCTCCATAAAATCTATCACTCTAACCGGTATCGAACCCGCAAACTTTGGCTTACGAAGCGGGCCTACTACCTCTCAGTCACCGAGCTTTTTTTTAAAATTTATTTGTCGAGAAATTTTTGTAAGAATATGTGTAAACTTAACAGTACGCAAATTGATGTAATATTACTTTACTATATCATCAATAAATTTGGAGCCCTATTATTCGAAGATTGTGTTGCAAAGAGAGGTTTCATGAGAATGTAGGTTAATTGTGATCAATTCATTTTTTCCTTTGCAAACAAAATACTTCGTAATTTCATTGTACTATCTCTGTCAAAATCTATATGATTTTCAGAATTTACATGTTATTAGCAAACACAAGATATAGAATTTTAAATAATATGGGCCCTACTATACTTTTTAAAGTAACTTAAGAAAAATATTTATAACATGATTATTAGACACTAGACAAATGTACTCATTTATGTGCAACGCTTCTGAGAACAATTCAAACTCCCCACTCAACATTACTTAGTAACTGCTTTATATATGCCTACTGTAAGGCGATCAAAATTCAAAGATTTAATGTGTATAAAGGAATTTTTACTGAAATAAAGTCAAATTTCGCTATCATAATCCCAATCTCAGTCTGAAATACATATAACAATAGTTTCGGAGTAAGAATATTTAATGCAGAAAACTTTTTAAAAAATCCTTAAATCAGAAAAAACACTTACGTTTAATTTTTCTGTCTGAGGAAAACATTTACCTGCAAGAAAAATAAATTTTATTACTAAAAATCATTGAAATATTCTTAAAGAATTATTTTCCCCATACCACAAAAGAAAAGATGCTCAAAATGCATTTTAAACTATACTCTATTCTCTTATCCATTTTATAAAAAATATTAAAATTATTCTATTTTTTATTTTATTTTCAAATTTGTTTATTATAACAGCAATTGAATGCATATTAACTAATTAAATATACAAAACTCAAAAAACTTGAAATATACATATAATCTTGCTTAAAATAAGATTTGAAACCACATTTGTTAAAATTTGATATTGGACTATAAATTTTACACCTAGTAGTAGAAAGGTTATCAATGTTCCAGTTTAATTTAACTCATTTTAGTTAAAATTTAAAATGGTTACCATGTGTTCAATAAAAAATTTCTTTTGGTTGTATAAACTTTAGTTATTCAAAAAAAAAGTTGGTTCAGATTTTATGTAAAAAAAAATTTAAAAACTGTAGTAACTACCATAATAAATGAAACCACAAAATACAGACAGCTTAAGTAATAAAATGAATAGTACTTCAACAAATTCAAGGAGATTTAAAAGTAAAGGCCTTATCACACGTACACGTTTGGAGCAATTTTTCGACCAATTCGTGCAGTTTTTACTCGGTTGCCATAACGGCTTTCGAACAACTTTTTGCTAGCGAACTCAAAAAGTTGTTCGAAATTAAAAGTAGCTCCAAATTTCAGCCAATAGGATACTTCATCTCCTAAGCGAAAACTAGATTGCGGCCTGGACTTCGTTAAGCGTTTGCACGTCGGAAATTTTTTTTATAAAATGGAGCGAAATGATGGAAGCTTTTTAATTGATGAGATTGAAAAGCTTCCATGCCTGTGGAATCTGAAAAACCCATGCATCGCAAAAAGATTGAAAAAAAAAATTAGGATTCCAGCAGGTCGCCATGAGAATGAGAGAGAAGTGGCCGTTTTTCTGGCAAATTTTTCTTTTTTTTGGATTTCTTGAATCTACTTGCACTAATGGCAGCAAATCCAAGTGCAAGAATTGCTTGATCCTCAAACGTCCTTTCTATTCACGACTGTCAATATAAGCTCGAGCGGTATAAAAGAAATAATATTGGATAGTCGTTTTCTAAGCAGAAAAATCGGCGAGTTATTTTTCAATGAGGAGAAAGGGCGCGGCTGACGTCAGAGCATGTCGCTTTGTTTATGGCAACCCTTCACCCTCAGCTGGGGCGAAAAAGTTACACGAATAATGAACGTATGATAAGGCCTTAAGAGTCTAAGATGTCAATAAGCTTTTGCATTTAAGGAACTTTTGAAAAAAAAAGTAACAAAAAACATTACGGTATGTTAAAAATATTATTGAAATCTAAGGATACAAAAATGTGTTCAAAATATTTTTATAAGTTACATACTTGATGAAATCATAACAAATTGATTGCCTTTTTAAATATTTAAATAACAAAGCAAAACCCTTTATTTAGTTTTAATATTACAAATATGAAAATATTAGGTACTTAAAAACAATTATGGAAAAAATAAAAATATAATACTGGCCATCTAAAATGCAACACCATGAAAACAACAGTAATCAAAGTAAAATTCCCTAGACAAACATGAATTGAACATCCCCTTTCAAACAGTAGGAACAAAGAAACCAGTATTCTCAGCAACTCTCAAAAATGGCAATAATTGTACTGATTCAGACGACCGCTGTAGCTAAGGGGTCACGGTTGTGAACTCATGCGTTTCATTCCTGTTGGCCCTGAAGGCCAGCTGTGGCAGAAAGGCTGATGGCTTAAATCCATCGTGACACAAAGTCCTCCCATTGGCAGGGTTTATCTTTATCACTTGACCAAGGTTCAAAATTAGGAAGTCCGTTGCCAACAGCCTTCGTGTTGCTTCAGAAAGACAGTGAGAGGTTAATATATCAACAAATGTTTTTTAAGTTTTAAAAATAAGCATTTGAATTTTTAAATTACCTGTTTTAGTCCTTTTTTTTAAATAAAAGTAATTTTCAATTTTTAAATCAGCCAACATTCAGTACTAATACGTATTCGTGATACTCTCACCAATAATTTATATTACTACTACATCATCTTGAAAAATCATGCATCCTGGGCATTTATTATTGTTGCATAATACTCCTGTTTCCTTTTAAAAAAATTTTTTTTTTCTTGATATCCTTCACACACAGGTATAATAAGGAAGACGTATTATTCATGGGAAATCTACATTGTTCTTATTTGTATACTTACTCATAAATCTGCTTAATCTTTCTGAATTAATACGAGATTTATTCCATGGAACTACTTAATTTTATCATCTCATTCTTAATATACAAAAATGTAACGAAATTTGATACGATTTGTCATTCAAAGAAAGATGCTTTGGATGTGTTGCTGGGTATATCAGTCCTTTTAACTTCCATACATTATCAAAATAATAGGAAATAGTATATGCTCAGTCACACACAGGTGTTTGTCAATCAATGACCACACATCCATGAACAAGCAAGAACAAGGCAACAGTGCTACCTGGAAAGTAATGCAGAATTCTTGAACATTTGTGCAATCTCGTATTATTCTCTAGAAATTTAATTTCAGGCAAGTTTTGAAGGTTAAGGAAAACTAGAAGCTCCAAAATTTCCGATAAGTAGCAGCGGGTGTTGAATGTACAGGTAGCACATAATGCAAAAATCATGAAATACCTCATTGCGGTTCTACCAGGCTCGGATATGTCCATCAGGGTGTTATAGACAGAATCGTTACTCGGTTGCACGAGTTGTCTCTCCAATATTCAGCATTCTCATTGTAACCTATGTCTGGCATACAGTAAAAGGTAATGGCAGCAATTCCTTTTTGCTGTAGCCAATGTTGAATGGAAATGGAATGCTTTTCCTACAGACCATAATTCTTGCTCCGAGATTTACAGTGTTGCAGTCCCATGCCCACAACATGCTTGGTAATGGGACGAAAGAGGTACAATTTTTCCAGTCGGTCGATCTACCCTCAAGCGCAACTAACGATTCATAATTACATCATACTGTTGTTTGATTCCATCTAACACTAGCATCTATTTTTCCTTGAAGAATAATCTACGATTTCTATAAAACACAATTATTTCCATGTCAAACTTAAATACATGCTCAATGGATTTCCACAATCTTCAACAAAGCATACTTGATTTTCTGTGCAAAAAATAGGTGGAAAACTAAATTTCATGACTAGCGATGACAGATAGTTCACATGCTGCAGGTTGTCATTCGAAATGGGAGGAGTTCACAGTAGTGCTGCTCTGCCACCTGCTGGTATAGTTAAGGTGATCAGGAGCTAAATTTTGCTGGTATCAGAGAAGCATCTTGGTTGGGGTTGTGAAGCTGGTTTGTAGGATAAAAAGTTATTGGCTATAGGGAAAATGACTCCATTGGTTGCCCATAAGTAGAATTCTGTTTTAGTGTATATTTGATAAGTGGGTCAAGTTCGTTGCAATGCAACATGGCCATTTTGAAGAAACTATGTAATTGCTTTTTTTAAAAAGAGAGATTGAGGGAAAATAAGTATTAGTTTTAAAAAAAATAGAAGAGAAATATTTAAATTTTTGGTTTGGAATTTACTAAATATTTTTCAAGATTAAAAATATTTGACTTTTCTGTGTCTTGTAGGGAGTTGAAAAACTTAATTGACAGTTTTTAAACCAAATTTGCAAAGTGAGAGAGCTTTAAGTGCTCTTCATATTTCTATATTTTTCATATCCATCAAACTTAAATTTATGCAAGCTATTAAACTTTGAGCATTTAAAATCTGTATGTTAGATCTGGTTGAATATTCCGATAGTGTGCATCTATCCAGACTGGCTTCTCTTCAACATATCACATTAAAATTAATCTTTTACTTAATAGCAGCCTTTTCACCTTTAATACAGCATTACTAGCCCACATCATCTGCATGTGCATTGAAATTCTAATCCTTTTAATATCCTGAGATTCAAAAATGAAATAAATTTCATACCTATACATCTTTTAAGTTGCGATTTTTTGCCGCCCCTCCCGGTATAGTGATTAGCAATGCTGAATGCTGTGCCATAGGGCCTGGGTGCAAATCCCGGAGAAGGCATGGATGTTTGTAAATGCATAATGCCTTTGCGGCAATGGGGGTACTCTAAATAGCCATCTAGCCGCAAGTCCTCTAGTGAGGTTGGTGGAAGGGGAAGAGAGGTGGGAAGCCCCTGACCACCCCCAGGGTATCCTCCCTCAAAATTGGAGATGGAATTGGGCCAAATCGTACCATTACCAGCATGGTGCCCGAAGTTACTGCTAGTGACAAGCGTCACCTAGCTCTTTGCCATGAAGAATTTTGTGGGCCTCGATCTGGCCTTTGCCGATCAGGTGGCATTAGTAACAACAGCAACAAGTTGTGATTTAGATAGCCAGCAGTTAGCATTCACATTAGTGAAGTGAATAGTTTCACTTTATAAAAACAAATTCTGCAAGTTTTGCACAAAAATAATTACAATTAATAAATTATTACTTAATATACAAAGTAAGCAAATTTTTTCTTTGTTTAAATGTAAGTTTAAATTTTTATTTTAAGCAAATTAGAAGTTTTTAATTAACTTTTGACATAAGAAAAATTAGTGATCAAATACTTCGGCATTCGGAATGTTTTAAATCAAATATTGCAAAAACTTAGATCTACAAGTATATAAAACCAAATCTATATAAGTACTCAGTTATTAATATTAATTATCAACAACTTACTAGAGTCTTTTTGAGGAGAAGCTTCCTCTTTGTCTACTAATGTATTGCTACTTTTCTTGTTTTTTCTTTTCTTTCTGGGTGCTTTGAATTCATTCAGTAACAGGTCTTGGACTTCACAAGCTTCTATTGATTAGGGTCAAGCAAATACAAAAATGAAGAAAACAGAGTAGTTAGAAAAAATCTAAGTATAATCATAAATTTTATTCAATTCTACGATAAAAAAAATATTGCCAAAGTATTTAACCCCAAAACACATTTTTTCTTTCTGTAATTATTCATCCAATACATCTATCTCCTATGATTAACACCAAAGATATGATCCCTAGAAAACAGTGCAAATTGAAAACAGTGAAATTTCTTACATCGAAAACGAACTAAACTTATTTCGACACAAAACTAATTATGTAATTTTACAGATATATATTATAGTCTGCTTTTGAGTGGTGCCTCTTAGCCATATCATAAATACTTTTTTCCCTATGATTCACTGCAACATCCTTTATGTATGAGTCTCTGCTCATGTCCGTAGAAGATTCAGTTACTAGTCTTTTTTTAAATGAGTCTTCATTTATAGAATAAAAATTAGCAACATCTGTTACTCTTTTAACATTATGTTGACAATTTATAATTTCCCTTTCTATCAATATAACTTTTTCATTTTTTAAGAAAACCCTAAAATTGAAATAAAACTCTACAAAAACTAAACTAACTTTAATATTAATACTAAATTTATCACTAACTAGTAAATATGAAATTTAAAAAAATTCCGAACATGAAAAACAATGATGTACACTTTTCTGCTGCTAAAAATTTGCTGCACTAAATCACACGAACCGAAAGTTTGAATGTACATACAAAAAGGAAAATCTCCATTTTTAGATTAGAATAAATAGAATGAAATTAAAAAATGTTTGATAATTTTTTTAATCCTATATTTTAAAAACGTGTAAAAGCGAAATTGTAAAAAAAGTACTGTATAAATCATGAGATAGGTGTATTTTTAGTTAACATTTGAAATGAAAAATCAGTTAAAAAAAAATCAAAGTGATTAAATTATTTGGCTTTTCAAAAAGTGATCAAAAACTTATTCGTTTTATGAGTATATAAAACCAAATTTATATAAGCACTCAAATATGAATAGCGTAAGCCTACAACTTACTATAGTCTTTTTGAAGAGGTACAATGGAAGCTTTCTCCTTGTTTGCTGAAGCATTGTTACCATTCTTTTTATAATTTCTTTTCTTTCTAGTTGTTTTAAATTCATTTACTGACAAATTTTTGACATATTCCTTTGACACACATCCATCAGCACAATCATCCATGAATTTTGATGGAATTTCTTTTCTATCTGCGTGAAATCAAGTAAATACATAAATAAAAGTCATAAAGAGTTGATTTTCCCTCAAGTATTTTCACAAATTTTATTCAATTTTACAATTAAACTTTGATGTGAAAATAAATACAAAAAAATCAAAGCAATTAAATATTTTAACACTTGAAATATTGTAGAAATATACTGTGTTTAAGAGTATGTAGAACAAAATTTATATAAGCACTCAATTATGGATATCATTTACCAACTTACCACAATCTTTTTGAAGAGGAACAATAAAAGCTTCCTCTTTGCTTATGGATGCATTATTTTTCTTGCTATAGTTTCTTTTCTTTCTAGGTGTTTTTAATTTATTTGGTGAAAGATCTTGGATTTGTTCCTTAGCACAGGCACCCATTAATTTTGCTGTAGTCTCTTGTCTATCTACATAAGGTCGAACAAATACATATAAAAAAATGCATAAAATGAAAACAGAGAGAATTTATATATACTTTAAGGATAATTATTAATTTTAATCAAGTGCACAAATTTATTGATTCTAGGAGTGCATAAAAACAAATTAATACAAGCATTCAGTTACAGATATCAATTACCAACAACTCACAGCAGTCTTTCTGAAGACATACAATGAAAGTTTTATCTTTGTCGGATGACACAATGTTACTTTTTTTTGTCATAATTTCTTTTCTTTCGAGATGTTTTTGAATCATTCAGTGACAAGTTTTTGAAAAGTTCCTTAGACACACATCTATTAGCACAATCATCCATTAATTTTGCTGTAATTTCTTCTCTACAATCTGCATAAGATGAAGCAAATGCAAATATGTAATATATAGAGAACAAATAATTGAAATAAACTCCAAACATGATTACAGCATTTTTTTTTTCAATTAGAGAGTTGAAGAAAATCTATAAATATTCCATTCCCAGCCAGCTTTTTATTCTGCATTCAATTTCTGAACCTCCCCCCTTTTAATTAAAACATTGAAAACTTTTTAAATTAAGAGTTAGCCTTAAAATAGTACCAGACTATACAGGCAAAAAAATAAATTTAACAGTTACTTTTAATCTGAACCGTTTTTTCAGAACAATTTTGATTTAATCAGTTTTAATGTAATTTGTTGCAAGACAATCTAATTAAATATCACACACTAAGCTGTATTCATTATTACTCTGAATCAAACTGCATTGACATAATTTTCAAATAATCTCGTTTGCACACATCTGAATATGCTTGGATATACCAGCATCAGAATTTTAGAAAAATTTCTACAAAATCTATTGAAATAAAATGGTGAAATAAATTATAGGAAATTGACATTTTTATAATGTTAGAATCTATTATAGAGAAACAAGTAACTTCTTTGAATTAATTGCACTCACAATGGATTCTTATAGTTAGCAAATTTTAAAGAATTAATTTTCAAATATATTTTAAGCAATTAGAAGCTGTTTAATCTATATTTTGATCATTAATATACAAATACCAAGAAAAAAACCTCATCAATAGCAAATGATATATACAATTCACATTTTAAGTTACCTCATTTTTCAGTCAATCATAAATTATATAAATAAAAACTACTTTTGATGCAGAATTTTTCAAGAAAATCACTTTTTCTTAAAGAGTGTAAAAGCACTAGTACATTTCAAAGTACAGTAGAAGTCCATTAGTCAGGCATCGCTCCGGAAAATTGTAAAAATTTTAGTTTTCTCCAAAAGTGTGTCTTTAAAGCAAATAAAAACGCTCGAGAGCTATTCAGAAGTTTTCGGGATCATCCGGAAGCGGCTCGGTATTGTTCGGAAACAATTAGCGGCCGGCTAGTTCAGTTCAGTTCAATACAGTATTATCACTGTATATCTGGAGCTCTGGCTAACACCTTATGCTCCGAAATGATTAATTGCATTATTTTCTTTAAATAGGATGCAAGTATAGGTCTTGATTTTAAATAGGATGCAAGTATAGGTCTTGATTATTATGTAAAATTGTAAGTTTTGTTAACTTATGCTTCCAAAGTGGTAGATGAAATTAGTGTATTTTGGATCTATAACTTAATATTTTAAAATCTATTGGTTGTTTTTAAAAATTCTTCGACTTTTTGAATATGCTCTATTGTATCACAATTCGCTATTGATGAATAAGACCATTCACCATGATCAGAGAAAAATTTTTTTAATGTTTTACGTTGCAACTGATATTTGTTGCAGGTTAAAATAAAATGTTCACTAGTTTCTGGTACATGGCAATCTGAACACAATGGGGAATCTGTTTGTTTAAAAAGAAAATAAATATCATTTAATGGTAATTTCTTTGCCCGCAGCTTATTAATTAAAACTTCTGTATTTCTATTTTTTGCTGCCTGTCTTTTCCATTTTTTAAGATGAGAAATATAACTATAATTTTTATGTCTCTTGCTCTTTTTCCATGTTTCTTCATTTTCGTTTTTGTGTTGATTTTTGAAAAATGTATGTAGATCTTCCCAAGTAATCCAAGGAATAATATTCCAAGGATCTGGAGAGGCTTTAGCTAATTTATCTACTTCTTCATTAATTTCTATTCCTTTGTGAGCTGGTACCCAAATGAATGTAATTGATTGAGCTATTTGGAGACACTCGTGTAACGTTGAATTTAAATTTAATATTAAGTCTCAGCTGTCACAACAAATTCAGGTGCAGTGCAGCTCCGTTAATCAATCTCGAAGCGTCTTCGCCATTTTTTTGTGCATTGTTGTTTTGTGTCCTTTCACATCACAGTAAACGTAACTTTTGAAACTGTTTATAAAAAAGGTGATTTTCGTTCTAACTGTACAGTGACCATGTTTTCAAAACCTAAGCCTTCGAGTTCAAAAGGAGAGAAACGAAAACACGTAACACTGACTCTCAATCAAAAACTAGAAATCATCAAACGGCTAAAAAAAAGGCGAGAATAGAAATGTTTTAATGAATGAGTTTAATACTGGCTCATCAACTACTATTTATGACATTAAAAAACAAAAAGATGAACTAATGAAGTTTGCTTCTCAATCGGTAACAACTGAAAAATTGGCTTCTAGACAAACATTAAAAAAACCAAAACTGGAACAGGTAGATAGTGTATTGTTCAAATGGTTTAGTACAGTACGTTCTGAAGGAAAGCCGGTAACAGGGCCAATGATTGTTGAAAAAGCAAAGAAATTCGGCCAAGATTTAGGAGTTGCTGAAAGTGAATGTAATTATTGTGATGGTTGGCTCAGAAACTTTAAGTTTCGGCATGGAATTCGAAGACTTGATGTAACTGGAGAAAAACTTTCAGCAAACCAAAACTCTGCAGGAAAATACAAAGACGAGTTTGAGAAAATCGTGGCTGATAATGATTTAACACCTGAACAGATTTACAATGCTGATGAAACAGGGCTATTGTGGCGATGTTTACCAACATCTACACTAGCTGGGGGAGGAGAAAAAGCAGCCAAGGGTTTAAAAAAAAAAACAAAGACAGATTAACCGTTTTGCTATGTGCTAATGCGTCTGGAAACCACCGAGTGACCCCTTTTGTGATAGGTAAATTTGCAAAACCCAGGGCTTTTAAGAATGTTACACATTTGCCTGTCCAATACGATGCTCAATCAAATGCGTGGATGACTGCCGCCCTCTTTAAAGACTGGTTTTTTCACCACTTTGTGCCTGAGGTCAAGGAATCCTTCAAAAGCCTTGGTCTACCAGAAGATACTAAACCCATCCTTCTTTTGGACAATTGCAAAGCCCACCCGCCAGTAGATGAGTTAGTTTCTGGAAATATTGTTGCTACTCTGCTCCCAAATAACGTAACATCTTTGATTCAACCCATGGACCAAGGGGTTATTCAAAATTTTAAATGCTTGTATAGAAGGTCTTTTGTTCAAGGCCTGTTAAAAGCCGACTGTGACGTGACTGATTTTCAAAAAAAGTTTACAGTACAAGATGCCGTCTATGCTATTGCACTGTCTTGGAACCAGGTAAAAAATACAATACTCCAAAAATGCTGGAGAAAACTTTGGCCAGCTGCAAACCCTGCATCTGACCTAACTCTACAGACTGATGAGGAAGAAAACCATCAAGTCGCTCTGACCAAAGTTTTGGATGTCGTTAGAAGTGTTGGCAATCCCTTGAAAAACCTGCCTGAAGATGAGGTAGAGGAGTGGCTTCTAATCGACGAGAATGAGCCTGTTGAACAAGAACTAACCGATGAGGACATTATCAACATTGTAGTAAACCCTCAGCCTACTCAAAATCTTGAAGAAAGCTACTCAGATGCCGAAACGGAAGAAAAGGAAAAAATCAGCTGCGCAGAATCATTAAATAAGTTTATCTCTTTTGCTGAGGCTAGTACTAGCTACAGTGCTTCAGAAATTATTGATTACCATATCATTAAAAATAAATTTTATACTAAACGCCAAAAGTCAAGAAAACAAAAAGACATTCGTGACTTTTTTAAATCTAAGTGAAATATGTTTTACAGTACGTGTACATACATTATATGAAATGTAAAATAAATTTTGTTGTATGTATTTGCATACTGTATATTTGTAGTTTAATTATTAACCTTATTGTTCTTATAATTACCGCCCGATAGACCGGAATTTTCGGTAGTCCGGCACCAAGTTGGTCCCGAACGTGCCGGATCATCAGACTTCTACTGTATTCCACAAATTTTTCCATTACTGGTTAATGTGGTCATAAATTATATGATTCGTCAACATGCATTGTATCAAAAATATGCCCTTTGTTGAGTATGTAAAACTTTCTAATATAAATTACTTTGGAAAAAGACATCTAGCTCTTCGCAAGGTGACAATGTTTCTAAGAAATATTCATTGTAAAATATTAACTTGTTACACTGCTGTTTGTAAAAAAATGCAACACAATGATGGAATCATCAGAATTAAATGAATTTTGCAGCAAATATCAATTATAGGATGTTACATAAAATAGTAAAGTTTCAGACCCACCACGCATGCGTGGCGTCCTCAGCGCCCTCTGAACTGATGCTGAAAGCGTATAAATAGAGGGCTGTAGTGGGACGTTTAAAATAGTTAATGATTATTTGTTAGTGGCAAATGTTTAGTGAGACCTAAGTATGGCTCCACGACGAAATAAGGAGAACTTCCAACAAGTTACGGACTTTGAACGGGGGAGGATTATCGGCCTTCGAGAAGGAGGATTTTCCTATAGCGCAATAGGAGCTCGCGTGCAGCGGAACAGTTCAACAGTGGTGCGAGTTTAGAAGAAGTGGACCAACGAGCCCCGAACAACTCGAAAAACTGGCAGTGGACGACGGAAGGTAACGTCAGCGCGCGACGATTGACACCTCCTCCGCATGGCGGTGAATGACCGTACAGTTGCCTCCAGGCAGTTGGCAGCACGTTGGTCTACTGCTACAGGTGTACTAATGTCGGCTTCGTCAACGTCTGCTGCACTGTGGATTGCTTGCAAGGGTGCCTTTATATAGGATCTCCCTCACGGCAAACCATCAACGGCTGCGTCTGCAATGGGCTCATGAGCACAGAGCCTGGCAAGCTGATTGGCACAAAGTTGTCTTTTTAGATGAATCACGCTTCAATTTGTGGGACTATAATGGCCGCATTCGTGTTAGACGCTATGCCGGTGAACGCTACCTTCCAGAGTGCGTTATTGAGCGACATAGTGGCCTAACACCCGGAGTTATGGTTTGGGGTGCGATTCCGTAATGTGGACGATCCAATTTGCTACGAATTGAGGGTAATCTCAATAGCGACAGGTACGTCCGTGAAGTGCTTACAGCCCGAAGTCTTTCCCTTCCTTCAAGGCATCACTGGAGCCATCTTTCAGCAGGATAAATGCACGCCCACATATTGCAAAGACTGTTCGAGACTTCTGTTCAGCCCAACACATGCAACTTCTTCCTTGGCCTGCTTATTCGCCGGATATGTCGCCTATTAAGCACGTATGAGATTTGGTTGGTTGGCATCTCGCTCGTGATCCGCATCCTGCAGCATCAAAAGACGAACTTTTGCGGCGCATACAAGCAATATGGAATTCTCTTCCACAAGCAGACATTCAAAATCTGATCGACTCCATGCCACATTGTAAGCAGCACTAATGGCAGCGTGTGGTAGCTACACCAAATACTGATTTTGGACACTTATAATATTGTTTTTTTGCTTTGTGAAAATTTCTTTATTTATTTGTACTAATACTGTGCATTAGATTTCATTTAATTCTGATGATTCTTTCATGGTGTTGCATTTTTTACAAACAACAGTTTATATGGGATTCATTGCATCCTAAGCATACAGCTTTGATATTAAGTTTTTCAAATGCGATTCAACATATTTCATTTCTTTTCCAATCCTTTTTAAACAAAATGAAGCTAAAAAATTTTATGCAAAATTTAGTTCCGTAATTTTACTCTCAAAATGCATCGCATAGCAAAACATAAACAGCCTTTTAAAAAGCTTTTTGTTTGAAACTGCCGAAAATATTAATACAAAACAATTCAAAACAACTCAAAATTTATTATGAAACAAAAAATTCACAACATTTGTGAAACAGTATTTAAGTATCCTTCTATCTTTTTGTTGATGTTTTTTTTTTTGCTTCAGTGATTTTGCTATCGAGCCCAGTTAACATGCGATTTTACCACGGCTCCCTCGATAAGCAATAATTTGTAGTATCACTTCTAGACAATAGGACACACAAACAGCATTGAATTCTTATTTTTCCTTTCATGAAATTCACATTACCTTTTTTTTTGGATCCCATAAGAACCTTTGGCTAAGAACAAACATTAACACACTTTTTCTCTTCATATAAATTGAATTCCTAGTTTTCCAAAACAGAAATGTTCAAGTTTGGATTATTTCTTTTGAAAGATTATTTTCAAGATCACATGATCAGTTAAGTGCTCAACCATTTTGTTCTAGTCAAATTTTGAGAGTCAAAGATTTTTTTCTATTTTTAATGAAAAGTAAGAAAGGGGTTAGGTAATGAGAAAGCTGTACTAAAACAAACTCCAAACACACAATCTATGCAACAGTCTGTCTCAATATTATTCTCGGCAACAGGAATCTCAGATTAAGGTCCAGCAAATAAAATATACCATATAACAGATTGAGAAGAAACAAAATACCAATAAAAAACAATGATCCATAATCAGTTAGTTAATTTAAAAACTCAATTTTCTTTAAATATTTTAAATGTCAAAGTAAAGGTATTTTATTTTTCTTTAATGACAGACTGAAATCACAGCAAATTCATATTAATACTAGAAATGATCGTATTGCTCAAATTATACTAATACTGTGACTTACAATTTAGTAACCATGAGCAATGCGATCACTCCATGTTCATGGGATCAGACTGTCACTCCTCAGAAATTCCGCAATGTCAGTACATCTAACACTTGAAAAAGTACAGAATATTCAAAATGTGTGTTTGCCATTTATTGGTTTAGAAATATAGCTTTTACTATAGTTGATAAGTGAGGGTAGTTTAAAATTAGAATTAAATGTTTAGTTGGAAAACAATGCCATATTTTTTCATCACCCTTCTAAACTAAATGGCATCCAGATAAGAAAATACTTGTGTTTCCGCTTTAGTAGCCCACAAGAGGTCTTAGATTAAAAAAATTACATATGATTTCATTTCAATTATTTGTCTGAAACTACAGTAACAGGAGAATCTAGAAATGTTCTTAGTTGAAACAAAAATGATTTGTATTGTAAAGCAGAATAGTTTCAGTACTTTAATCACAAGATCATAACTTTGAACTTATTTTGATTCACCACCTACTCTTTGAAGAGGTTTTTGAATTGAAAATGCAGATTCTCTAAAGACCAGTAAGGAAAATTTAAAAAGTCGTGAATGAACAAGAAATTTATCAACATTGAAAAAGGTTAGTAAAAGAAATATACCTGACACACAAGGGTTGGATTTATGGAAGCTGAGAAATTATTTTAACAAAGTTTCAATGATCAGGAAGTTCAACAAAGGTGGCAGTTATCCAGCTAACAATAGCCAGGCTTAATACTAAGCTAGAGGTAACCCAAGATATATTACTGCAAGTGACAGGGTGACAATCCATTGGGAAATTAGATACCTTACTATTACAATAACAACCTAGTGTCTCATAGAGGAATCAAAGACCTAGTAGTGTTACTAGTTCATTGTGTGACAGAAATAAACTCATTTAAGCAATCTGTCTATAGTAAGAATGGGCAAAGAAAACACAAAAAGTATTCTCAATTTCCTTTTCTTCCTATCCTACCATTTTCCTTTTTACAAGATGCTGCAAACAGCAAATATACAGATCAGTAAACCAAAGAAGTTAGAGATAAAGATGTGAAGAGAAATAGCAAAAAGAGAAAAATTTAACAAAGAACAGTGATAAATAGAAAACCAAATACAGTGGACAAGTTTTCCTTTAAATAATCCCCTATACATGTATATCTATAACCAGGGGCAATGAGAAGGGGGAAAAGGTAAATATTAGTTGATAAGGAGGGAAAGATTACAAAGGGCTCAAAAACAGTAATCTCATGGTGAGAGAAAAATAAGCCAGAATAAAAAGCCTTAAGCATATTCCAAAAAGGTAAGCTAATGATTCACTAAGTCAAAAAATTCTTATAAATATAATCATTTACATACCCATATATTCCAATTGACTATATTAAAGAAAAGCTTTCTATTTCACATGCACACATTTTATGTACAAAGAAGAAACTATCTAAACATACAATTAAGAACAAAAAAATGAATCAAACAAACAATGCATAAATAGAAATTTTTTTAAAAAAAGATATAAAAAGTATAAATTTAGAGAAAAAGGGTTGGTACAAAGAAATGGAAGAACTAGGACAAATATTGGTGCTGGATAGTAAAAATTTGAAACAAGTTTAAATTATTAGCATGATACAGGAAGTTAAAAGGCTTTCCAAGAAAGAAAGGGAAAGTGTGTATATATATAAACATAACTTTTCAGAAAGTACACATGACTTTCTTTTCCAGTCATTTTTCAGAAAAATTAATTTAAAAATATAAAACTGCTTTTTATTAGAGGATATGAACAAGAAACTTTAAGACATTTCAAAATATTTTTTAAGTACGAATTTCAAGGAAATTCTGAGCAATACATTTCATCAGTAGAAAGAAACATGTACAACAGATTTAGAAAAATCTTAAAATTAACTTTCAAGAAAAAAAGTCTTGGTTCATTTATAATACAGTCGACTCTCAATAATTCGAAGTTGGAGGGACCAATAAAAAACTTCGAATTATCAAGAGGGTAGGAAAAAACTACCAAAATACACGAAGAGAAGTTTTTTTCTAACACATTTAAATTTAAAACTAGTAATAAAGCAACAATTGTATATATGTATAAAATTATTTTAAGTATTTTTAAAAAGTACATTTTATACAGTATAAAAATTATACAGAAGTTAAAAGTCCTGTATTAAAATAATACACTTAAGTATTGAAAACAACTATTTAAAGAATATGCATACTGTATATAATTAATCTTTTTTGAGGAAAAAATCTGTTATCTTTTTTTGTTTGTTTTCTAGCATTCAATCTAACTCTGTCAATAGATTTTTCTAGAATAAATGAAGCTTGAAAAACGTCCGCATCATCATGATTTTGCAGGGGAAAGTTGAGTTAATTATTTAGTGACACTTCTGTGCTTCTGTGTCAGAATTATCGGAGTCAACTCCTCCAATTCGGTTTCATCACTTTCTGTATTATTGTGGTCCGAAGCCACAATTTCAGCATCAGATAGGGTTCCCCATATAGTGATGTCCGTGTCAATCAGCACGTAGTCATCAAACCTCAAATCTTGTACTGGAAAAGCTTCCCAAAGGGATGGTTCAGTATTACGTTCTAATGAGTGTATCGTGCACATCAACCAGATTCGGCGTGGGGAAGCTTGACTTTTTACAACAATTGTGAATTGTCAAAGGAGTAACAGCTCTCCAAGCCTTGTCAATTCTGATCAAGGCTGTTACAATAGAAAGTTACATTCTGCTGATTCTCAAGGTTATCCAAAACGTTTTTAACGACTTCATGCAGATAAAGTTTTAAAAAGTTGGAGTAGAGAGCATGCATTGTGGACACCGCAACAGTGGTCTTGTGTGATGTTTTCTGACAAGTCCAGGTTTAGTTTGCAGTCTGATTCTCGCCGGACTTTCATATGGAGAGCGCAAGGTACCCGTTACCACCAAGAGAACACCATTAAACGACACCGTTACGGTGGTGCAGGATGGCTCGTTTGGGGAGGAATTATTCTTGGTTCCAGAACTGACCTGCATGTTCAGAGTGTAACGATGACAGGTCACATCCATCGGGATGTCATTCTGGAACAACATGTACGTTTGTTTCGGGGCACCATGGGTGCTGAATTTCTGTTTATGGATGACAACGCCCGTCCTCATCGTGCAAACATTGTAGATGAATGCCTTCAATCGGAGGATATCACCCGTATGGATTGGCCAGCATACTCACCGGACTTGAATCCAATAGAGCATGTGTGGGATAGGCTTGGCCGACAAATTGCAGCCCGTCAACCCCTCCCACCTGTCTATCGGAACTTCGGAGGGCATTGCTTGATGAGTGGTGTAATATTCCCCAAGATCAGATTGATAATTTGATACTCAGCATGCATAGGCGTTGTAAGGCCTGTATTGCATCATCTGGGAGACATACTCCGTATTAACCATCATACTAACCATGCTATACTGTTTTTTGTAAAAGGTTCTTTTTTGAAATTTGCTCCAGGGAGTAAAAATCGCAATTCTTATTAATTCTGTCAAACATATAGCATCTTTTTTGCTCTTTACCTTTGTTTAATAAATAGACTTTACAAACAAGTCCAATTTGTTTTGGTTCTGTCTCTTTGCCTGAACTTCATTATCCTTAATTTATGGACATGAGTGTAGTTAACCTCTCCTTGCTATGATTTCCTCCATGGTATTTTTCTTCTTTGAATGTAAATGTTTTTTCTGACAAACATTTGAAAAAGATTCCTGTTTGATCCGTGTTAAAAATGTTACGTGATTCGTACTCCTTTATAAGGTCTGAAAGCGAGTTCTGCAACTTAAACAAACATTAATGTCGACACTGACCCTGCACATTTTTTTTAAGACTATCACATTCCTTTTCTTAAAATTTGAAAGCCATTCCTCGCTAACCGAAAACTCCATTCCTAATTCTTTGGCGAATGCTTTAGCTTTTTCCTTCAATAAAGAGCCACCCACCGGAATATTTTATCATCGACACTGTCTCATTCATTTAAATCAGGCATGTCAAACTCATTTGATATCACGGGCCACATGAACTATTTTATATTCAGTTGAGGGCCTCGTGTTTCCAATGTTCAAAAGTTTAAACAGGAATTTTTGAATGATTATATCCTTATTTATAAAACTCAATGTGCCACATATTATACATACATAATCGTTTAATATTTCCTTTTATTTTTAAAACTATACATATTTTATATTGTTTTCTAAAAAACAAAATACAATACGAAATACAATTTAATATTTCTTTTATAGGATATTTGGCATCGTATTTTCTACCCACGCACAAGTCATCAAAACTTGGTTAAATATATTGAGCTGATGTAATTTTTAAAAAAATGATGATAAATGTTTATCATTTAATCTTGGCCTTTCAGAATTTGTTATTTTTCAATAAAGGAAAAAGATTCTCGCATAAATAAATGCTTCCAAACATAGCTATTCATTATACGGGTAACTTTTTTCCCTCAAGGAACACTTTGTCTCAAAACTTCTTTAAATGCATCAAAAATATGTATTATGTATAATACATGACTCGACTATGATTCTCGACTATTTCATCACCTCTGCTGGTTACAGAATTTTGACTTTACTTACACTTTAAATTTTTTTTATTTGTGCGGGACATAATATTTTTTTTTAAATCTTAGCTGCCATCGATTCTAAGCTGAACCCCAAATTCTCAAAAAACTTTTGTGAAAAATTAAAAATAGTGTAAAAGGGTACATCGATATCAAATTTTACGAAATTAAAATAAATTTAAAATGAGAACTAACAAGAAAGGAGTAATTATTTATTTAATAATTATTATAAAGTTTTAATTACATACATGCCCCCATAAATTTCTCTCAATACTACAACCAACAAATTTCATTCCTTTTGATTCTAAGCTGCGCCCGATTTTCAGTAGCATTTACATTGGGAAAAAAAGTACGGCTTAGATTCGAGTAAATATGCAAATTCTTCCGCTTTAATTAACCATTTACTAATAAATTCATATTTAGTAAATGGTTTCGATCTATGCTTACGATTAAAAAAGTTTATAATATATCACTAGTTTTTACTGCACAGTTGTATTGTCTTCAACAAATTTAGGTGTCTGCGGTAGCCTAGCGGTCAAGGTTACGAAATAGAGTCGCACACACACGAGCCTGAGCCTTGTACCAATGAAGCCGATGCACACTTTAAATATTTCGAGGCTAAAACGTCCTCCCATTGGTGTGATACGGAAGTTAGGAGAGGGTGTTTCAGCGCAGGAGTCGACCTCATCACTTGACCATGGTCCCTCGCCAAACGCCCTCGAGTAGCTGAACAGTGAGACGTTAATATTCACTCACTCAAGAAATGTAGTGAATGCATTTTTTCATTTTTTTTAAGAGTTAATTTCAATTCCAACAACTCACAAAGTTTCACAACATATTCGTCATAGTTTGTTTCAAAATTTGTGTCATAGCACCTTTTAAAATTATATCCCTTATAGCAACTGAATTACAGTTTAGTTTTTATATGTCAGGCACAATATTTTATTTTTGCTTTGGGCATAAAAATATTGCAGTTCCCATTTACCTTGAAAATTACGATGTTCATCTTCAGTTTGTGACGGGGCTATCTGCGAGATTTCAGTACTAATCCTCTTTGGAAACTTTGGGGCTAGCATTTATACTATTTCACAGCCTTTTCAGGAAAAAACACGAGATAGCCATATGTTAATTATTTCGACTATATAAAGTCTAGATTTTGTAAATGTAAGGGGAGAAGGAGTAGCCAAGCTGTCACGTAAGTATCGTCGGTGAATTACTTCACGAACTTAGCGCGCGTTTGATAGATATAAATTATGAGAGTAAATTGTTAGATTGACAATTGAAGAAAATAGATTCAGTACCAACCTGAGGTTAGCAAGTGTTCGTCTCCTTGTCCATTCTGGTAGACGAGTTTACTTACAATTGAATATTAGAATTGAGTGTTAGGATTAATCGACGTATTAGGGAATCAGTCCTAGGTTTCTACTTATAATTAAACTTGTGATTGTTTAAGTGTTTGTCAGTCCTGAATGAATATAATTGTTATTATGACTTTTGTTGGTGATGATGTTTCCTCCCACACTTAGAGACACGCCGGGCGGAGTGAGCGGGGTCCAAAATAGGACCCAGCCGAATAAAAGCCAAAATTCCCTTTCATTCACAAACTATTGAGTAAACACTACTTTTTGTCTTGGCCATCTTAGGATTTTTAAATTTTAAAAAATAATGTTTCAACTGCTTCTGACGCTATTTGTATCTCACTGATTGGAAACTTCAAAGAGAAATACAAGTTGCACGCACGATGAATCGTAGTGAAATTTATAACAAATAATATTCATAAATGCATTTAAGAATTAAATAAAAATTAATTTATTATAGTAAAATTAAATGAAAAAAATTTAATAAAATATTAAAAATTATTTTCATTTAAAGGCTATTTCTATAATTAATAAGGATTTAAAAAAATAAGAATAGATAACACAGAGAGTGAGAGGTTAACATGTTGTAAGTTTACCGGAATTAGACTTTAAAAT
This sequence comes from Trichonephila clavata, assembly GCA_019973975.1. Taxonomy (NCBI): domain Eukaryota; kingdom Metazoa; phylum Arthropoda; class Arachnida; order Araneae; family Nephilidae; genus Trichonephila; species Trichonephila clavata. The sequence continues at coordinate 61,348 of BMAO01012658.1, read as the reverse complement.
AAAAAAAACCTTTAAAGATTGGCTTTTTTAAACTGTAATTAATTTTGTAAAATGTCTCTGTGGGCCGCAATCTATGTACTGGCGGGCCGCGTGTTTGTAAGTAAATTTTGTAAAGTAAATTTTTAACGTCTTGAACAGTGTTTAGTTATATTTTAACTAAACACTGTTCAAGACGTTAAAAATTTACTTTACAAACGCGTTTTCTCACTCTACTCGAAGATGCCACTAAAGATTTTCTCTTTATTCTTCAGAATAGTGGAGAGCGAGCTCCGAGGAATTTCAAATGCTTTGGCTACATCGACCTTCCTCGCACCTTTTTCAACTGATTCTATCACCTTTTGCTTTTCAGAAATTGTTAAGCATTTGTACTTTTTAAAAGAAGACATGTTCCCTTCGTGTGATAAAACGACACTGAATTGGGGTGTAAAGTAGTGGCCCAAGGTTTATCGAAATTAACAGGTAGCAAACGTGAATCACCACAACTTAAGTAAATAATTTTTTAAATTTAAAATTTGGAATCTAAAATTAACACAAGGCGTATTCCCAGTTCACACATAGCTACGGGGTATACTTAATAGCAGGAGTCGGCAACCATGGCACATGGAGCAAAATTTCTTATAGTGGCACTTACTTCACTGCTATACAAAATTATAAGATAAAGTTAAATCGCTGTATCTCCTCTTTTTGCCTCCTAGATTTTTACATTAAGGTTATTTCTCACATTCAATTCTCTACCATACAACGATTCTGCTGAATCAGCTAGGATGTAGTTTGAGTGCTTTATATAAAAAAACATCTTCTGTTTAAATGTGACTTACAAGTAATAAATATTCAATGCAAATCAAAATTGTGTAATACTTGTAAAAGGAAGCATCACTCATTACTGCACAGTGAATAAAAGAGTAGTTTGTCCTTTATCCACTAAAAGCTTGGGCATCGACGGAGAAAGAAAAAACAAATGGCTTAGCAATAAATCAAAATTCTGCTTAGCATACGTTTTGCACTGGAAATATAATAAACAAAAATAGTTATTCTATCAACATGCTAAAATCAAATCCATGCTTCACATCTGTTGAGATTGTATCAATTTGAGGATCAAAGCCACAAAATATCATTAATGCAATGAAGCAAAACATATTTCCACAAGGTTTTCATATTTTCACTGATTTATTCCTAGGCAAATACAATATTTCCAATAGCATTTCGGATATCATAATTTTTCCAAAATACGATAAAATTCAAAGCGTTTTCACCAGAGGTTGTCTGGACGGCATTGTCAAAGACCTACTGTTTCGAACAAACCCCACCCTAAATGTCACATAACCCCTTGATCTATGGGTTAGATTACAGAGGTTATTTGGGGGGGGGATGAATTCTCACATTATAACAAAATTTAAAAAACAGGTAGCTCGAATTAGACCAATTGGCATCATTCATTTTGAAAGTATTATTTCAGTGGGAATATTTAGGCAAAATTTTTTTGAAGTAAAATCTTCCTAAATCCTATAATAAAGAATTTCAATTAGTAATAATTGAAATTTATTTCTCAAACTACTAACCCTACAAAAATTGCGTGAAATCATATTAAGCAAAGTATTTCTATATATGAATAAGAATATAGGGAGGAAAATTTCAAATAATAATAACAAAGAGAGCGAGAGAGTAAAACCAGAAATAAATAAAAAAATTTAATTTTGTACCTTTTGAATCAGTTTTTTTTCTTGGCTTCCTTTTCTTTTTGTTAGTAAAATTCTGTTCATTTTGTTGCAAAATCACACCACATGCTTTGGAACAGTCATTCAACTTTCCAGTTTCCTGTTCTGGCTCTTTATCTTCAATAAAAAAAAAAGTAAAGAAAATCACAAGATGAAGGATAATCACTATTAGTAAAATATTCATTTGTCAAATTCAATAATTGTATTCAAAGAACAGTAATGTATTCATTACATAAAAAAAAAGTAGGGGAAAAATAGTATTTTATGACTGATAGCATTAAAATGAAGAAATTGTTAATATAAAAAGCGATACACACATCTCACTTGATTCATAAATAATTTTAAAACTCATTTGAATAAGGTAGCCGATTAACCTTAGAAAAATAAACTAAAAAGATTGTTTCTTCTTTTTATAATATACCACTGCTTTCTATGTCAAATCATTTGTCTATAAATAGAATAATTGACATTTTTAAATTACCGCACTAAAAACAACAATTTATTTAACACTTTTTCCACTATAAAGGCAAACTATTTAGTAAAAGTTAATATCCTCAATTAAAATTTTATCAAAATAGTTACATGCATTACTAATGTAGAAATATGAGACTTTTCTTCTCTTCTGGCACCATTTAATATATCAAGATAAATATTAAATTTATTTTCTTTTGATTACTGCTTCCTTAACTAATGATGAATGATATGTTGTGAAATATTTTTTGCTTTTATTTTTATTGCACCAATTAATATGAATTTATTACTTAAATATGATTCTACTACTCCCGGAGTGCCAACATTTATTTCTCTAAGATAAAATATGCATTTATCAGAAATAAAGTGAATTTTAACTTCCAACTTTTGGTGTAAGAATTCTGTTAACAATTACAAGACAAGTTTTAACAGTCAAGCAGGGAAGTCTTAAGATATCTTGAAGCCCTGGGCCCCTATGCAAAAGTTGGTTCCGGGCCCTTACACAAATGTAGGCCCCCTATGACCTTTAAAATTAGACAGTACGCAGCATGCGTTGTCAAATACTCGTACAAACCATAACACGAAACAAATAAATGTGCATAACATACAATCGCATAAACTGCTTCGACCAACTGTCACCTTCAGACTGGTAGGCAGAGGCAGAGTAAGGCGTGGGCCACTGCCCACGGCCTCGCACCTTAAAGCCGAAATAAATTTCATGAAAAGTAAGCAAAATTTAAAAGTGCACGCTACAGTGTTTAAATTAGAAAATTTTCAATATCTCTTTTTCACCATAACATAGCAAAAAATTGATATATCGACTATTTTTTTTCAAAAAAAAAAAAAAAAAATATTCTATTTATTGGTGCATGAAAACATATGAATAAATAATTCTTGAAAACATTGTTTTCTATTTTCTTTTGTTAAAAATTTCTCAACTTTGTAGTTTCCATTCATTCTTCATATGTAGTCTGGCAACATTAGCTGGAGTTAAGCTGCTATCGCGCGGAGAGTCCCCGGTCAGAGCTCAGGATTTCCCATCATTAGAAAGCCAATTAAAGCATCGTATGCAGACACAATCTCGCTTCATGTTATCAATCATGTCAGGCTTAGGCACTAAGAGAGATAGGGAAAAAATGGGAATGGTACAGCAAAAAGGAAAAGAAAAGCAGAAAGAATAGTATCCAACCAGGTTTAAAGTTTAGGTATGATGAAATGTCTCGGTCAGACTGAATCTGTCAGTACGGAATCAAATTAATCGGTTCCTTCGATTTCTCAACAACATTTATCCATATCCGAGTCTCCGTTGAATTTGGAAGTTACTCCAGATGCACCAATTATTGATACAGAACGATGAAAATCAAAAATAGAAATAGGATCAAAAGTTTGCCAATCATAATCTGATATTGTGATTTCTGTGTTTACATTGAGTGACATAAGTCACAGCCAAAAAGAAGAGATTGAGATTAGTTCTTTGCCTGTGAATAGAGATGCCAGTGACGTAGTAAAACAAGCATTTTCCAGTTTTGACCCGGGATTATGTACATTTCCCATGACAGATGCTCACCGGTCCTGATGTAATTCAAAGTGGTCCCACCCAGCAGTTAAGGGGACACAGTACGATTCAATTGACAAAAGTCGGTCCAAAAAAAATCAAATCTAATTTTTTTTAGCCTAAATCATTCTTTATATACTTTTCTATAACCTCACAAAATTTGAAAGCTCTAAACTTTAAAAAAATGCAGAATTATAATAGTTTTTACTTTCGTTTTTATTCACATCCCTATGGCAAATCAAAACTTTAAACTTACGTATCACAGAAAGATAAAATAACTAGTTTGACTTCATTTAAAATGCTAAGGCTTTTTTTCTATTGTGCCTAATGCTTTGAATTTTTTTTTTACCTATTGCTAATAATACATGTAACAATAGTATGTATGCATTTTTGAATCAAAGCAACACTTATTTTTTAAAAAAATAATTGAACTCTGAATTTATACATTTTTAAAGGAATTTTCAATAAACATTCATAAAAAGAAGTATTGTACAAATACCATTCATGTTACCACAAAACCCATACCAACTTTGTTATACATAGTTTGACCTTCTCGTAAATCAAGTCTGATGCGTGTACGTAAATTTTTGTGGGAGTAGCATTTTAAAATCATTTAATAAATTTTTCCTTAAAAAATTAAATGGCTAGCTTTTTATGAAATTTTGAGTTCAAAATCTGCTTTGCATAATATGCACACATAAGAGGCAACCAAATATTTTTTGAAAATCCTTAAATTAAATTTTTTTGGCGTAAATCGTACGATGTCCCCTAAAATAACAGTGATGAATATTATTCTAAAGATGATGATCATAGACACTTTTCCAATTTTCATTTCTCAAGAAAACTAAATAATGGTGAAACTCAACGTTGCGTCGCTGGTTGGTTTATTCAAGAACTAAAAATAAAGTTTTCTGTTTTCCATGCAGACTATTTGGCAATTCACAAACTCAAATGGTATAGGAAGGGTGCTGTGATTGGAAACACTTAAGTAGTATTCCACACAGACTGTGACAGATCTATAAGCTTCATTTTTCCATTAATCCTCTTGGGGAAACTTTGGGGCTAGCATTCACATTAATTCACAGACTCCCAAGAAGAAACCATATTTAAATTAGTTTGACTATATAAAGTCTATAGGTTTTGTAGATGTAAGATAGAAGGAGCCGGGGAGCTGTTGCGGGGATATGTAAGTGTGGATATTAGAATATTTCCTTCACAAATATCACGCGAGTTAAGGAAGTAATTGCTAAGAGATTAAATTATTGGTTTGAGGGTCTAAGATAAATGAAATTAGATTTAGTTATCGGTTCATTAGCGCTTGTTCTTGTCTAGTTCACGTAGTCGGGTTTACTTAGAGTTATACATTGAGATTAGATAGCTCACTTTATATATCACTCCTAGGATTTCCTTTTGTAGTTTCCCTTGTAATTGCTTAAGTGTGTTTGAAGAGAAATAAATTAATTGTTATTATGGAAGTTGCTGGTGATGCTTTGTTTCCCCCCACACCTTTAGGTAGGGAAGATGGCGAGAAATGGGTGCCGAATAGGCCGAAACCCCCATAAGACATGGGAATACTAAAGAACATATGACCTATATGTTCCAATGGATAACATTAGAGAAGGGAATAAAGCACAGAAAAACATTAGACAGAGAAAACAAAAGGTGAATTCTTGAATCTCAAAAACATTGGTAGAATTTGTTTGAGAGATATCATAAATTTCTTAGCCTATCATAAACTGGTGTTTAGAGATATCTCAGAGTACCTCTCAAAACAGACAAAGACACAAGAATTCTGGACATTTCATATAGACTTATTTAAATATATATCTAGGTATGATCCTACGTTTCAGGAACACACAAATCGCATTGATAAGAAACAGCTTGCCCATCATTATCTAAGCCACGATATTCAAAATGAATTGATCACAATCATGTCAAACACAGTTACCAGTGAAGTGATTAGTGGGAGAAAAGAGACAAAATATTATTCTTTTTTACTCGACTGCACTTGAGACTGTAGTAGAATTTAACAAATGTCAGTTATCTTAAGAGATTGTAGTACATCAACTGGAAATATAGAGGAAAACTTCATCTGATTTTTTGCTGTCACTGAAACAACTGGAGAATATTTGACCAATGCAATACTGTGGGAGCTAGAAAAAAATGGCTTAGATATGCAGAACTGTCGTGGACAAGAATACGACAATGGTGTAAATATGGTAGGCATAAATAGTGGAGTTAAAACTCGAATATTAAATATAAATCCCAGGGCATTTTCCGCACCTTGCGGTTGCCATTGCTGGAATCTGTTATTAGTAGACATAGCTAATTCATCAGAGGGCAACAAAAACATTTTTTGGTTTTATTCAGAAGATTTTATTTTTTTTGATATTTTCATTTTCCAGCAAACGCTGAAAAATTATCAAAGATAAATTAAAGCTTACTATTAAGCATTTATCAGACACATGGAAAAACAGAATCAAGGCGGTGAATGCTGCATTATTACTATTTGATGATGTTGAATAGGCATAGAAAACTTGAGAAACCAAACGGAACAATCCGACAAACTCAGTGATTGCGATTCCGTTTTAAATAAAATGTTCAGTTTGGAATTTATCTTATTACATATATGGTATGAGTTATTAATGCATGTCAATACCATAAGCAAATTATGGTGGTGTACAAGCCCATTAATGCATTAGTCTTGAACATTTGCGTACATTTTGTAGCTGGATCAAAGAGTATCGACAAACTGGATTCGGAAAATGCTTGTAAGTTTATTGTGAAAAGCAGTTGTGATTTACCAAAAGATTTTAAAAATAAAAGTGTAGCCAAAAAGAAAAGAATGTTTGATTATGAAGACGGTGATCAACCTATAGAGTCTGTCAAAAGCCGGTATGAAACAGACTTTTTGAATACCATGATTGATTATGTGATAAATAATATGGGTTCAAGATTTATGTCTTTAAATCATTTTGAAAATTTTGGTTTTCTTTATGTGGCTTAAACAATTTAAAAAACGTTCCAAAAGAGCAAATACTGAAAAACTCTCAAGATTTACACATAGTCCTGCAAGTAGGTGATAGCAGTGACTTTAAACCTTACAAATTATATGAAGAATTGCAAAATATGATCCCAAATTTACCCAACCCCATTAAAAACCTCAAACATCTGCTCCAATATGTCATAGAGAACAATTTGAAAAACATTTCCACAAATATTTACATTGTCTTTCAAATTTTGTTAACAATACCTGTAAGTACAGCTTCTGCTGAGGAGAGCTTTTCAAAATCAAAACTAATAAGAAATTCTTGAAGAAATATAATGCTTCAGGAAAGACTTTAAGCTTTAACAGTTTTATCTATTGAAGCAGATATAGCAGCTGAGATAAATTATGAACCAATCATTGAGGATTTCAGCAAAACTAAAACTTCTGTTTCTTTAATTTTTACTTCCTTTTTTTCATTGTTGTTTAATGTGCCAAAGAAATATGTACAAAAGGTTTGGTTTTTTCCACATGAATAAAAATTGTTTTATTTTATAAACCCTTTTCTTACGCCACCAGAGGGCCTCGCGAAATGTATCTTGCCCACATTAAGTTCAGGTCTCGCGCCGCCACTGCTGGTAGGCCTAGACCAGGGGTGGCCAACCCGCGTGCCACGATGGAGTTGTAACAGTGGCACGAGAAGACTTACTGAAAAATTAAAAATATTTTGAAAAGATAATAAATAACAATTCTTTTACAATTTTATTGAAATGGGGTTGTCACAGAAAAAAAAAACTCAAAATTTGTTTGTGAATAAATGTCTTCTATTGAGCACAATAAAATAAATATCACTCAAAACTAGCAGATATCCACCTATAATAAGCTAATTTTGTTAGCATCAGCTAATCCTAATATAGATGACTTGGTAAAAAAAAGTTGTAATTCAAAAGTCACATGAAGTACTGAGTGTTTAATAATTATTTTGAATTAAATGATTTTAGTTACTCATTTTTGTTTTATACCTAACCAAACTGATTGAACTTGTAAAAAGTTTATTAACTATAAAATATAAGTTTGTACTTTTGTCTTGTTTGTTATATTATTTTTAAATCTCCACTATTTAGACTTGTACTAAAAAATGTGCTATTTGCGATAATTCCAATAATAAGCCGAAAAGTAACATTTTTCTAAATTTGTTTGCTGGAAAAGTTGAAGGTGGCATGCAGGATTATTTTTTATCAAATTGTGGCTTGCTTCCCAAAAAGGTTGGCCACCCCTGGTCTAGACCTATACGTCGACAACGGTCATCACATGTAACCAGTTGACATATTGTCCAAAATTCCCAGTTTTGGGTGAATACAACCATTAAAAACATTTGACAGTTGAAATTATTCGAATCATGAACTTATTAATGCTGCCTCGAGAACGAGACAAGGTCCTCATGTGGGCCCATACCTTAAGACATTCTTGCAGTCAAGATACAAAATTTATGTGTTAGGAGATATGAATTATATTGCACTTTATTTTACATTGGTATAAGAAATTAAGAGAATTTGCATATTTTATTGAATTGCATGAAGAGAACTGAACTGAATGAAAAACCACGGCTTCTAGATAAAAATGCAAATTTTGTACGGCGTGTAGGCGGAGCCAGCAGAAAAACAGGCTTTATGAGTGCGAGTAAGTTAAGACGTATTTCTTTCGCCAGCACACCTCGGCAAATTTCTTGGTGTTATTTTGAAGCAATCGGTTCAATTCAAATTGTAACAGTAAAAATGGGTAACCACCAACATTTAGATGATGTAATGATGTAGTGAATTGTTGGGAGGCTAGAAGCAGACCAATGTCAAGACCAGAATTGTAGAGTTCAATTTAACGCCCAGTGTCGTGTGTAACTTATGGAAACAGCTCCAGGATACTGGATCCATCGAGAGAAAGCCTGGGTAAGGTCGTCCAAGAGTCAAGACGGCCAGAGAAGATCGCCATTGGTCGATTATAGCGAGGCTTAACAGAGGGGCTACAGCTTCTCAGCTCTCTCGTTACTTGTATGCAGCCACAGAAACCCGTGTATCAAGGGTTACTGTTTCAAAAAGACTTCATGAAATGGTTGTTTGCCAGAAGACCTACTGTTTGCATCCCACTCACGTCTATGAACAGGAGAGTCCGCTTTTCATGGTGCATACAGCATAAAGATTGGAGTATGGATCAATGGGCGACCGTTCTGTTCACCGATGAGTTCCGTTTCAGCCTAAACACTGATTCTCACTGTACGTTCATAAGGAGAGAACCAGGGACCAGCTACCTACCCTCCAATGTCCGAGAAATCGACAATTATGGTGGAGGAAGTTTAATGGTCTGGGCACGCATCATGTTGGATGGCCGTATACCTCTCCATGTCTTTGAAAGAGGCTCAGTGACTGGTGTGAGGTATAGGGATGAGGTATTGGAGCCCTATGTTTTGCCTTTTCAAGGATGCATGTGGCCCTGAGTTAATTTTAATGGACGATAACGAGAGGCCACAAACAGCTCTTCTAGTCGATGAATTTCTAGAGAGTGAGGATATTCACCGTATGGATTGGCCATCCAGGTCTCCAGACCTCAACCCTATTGAGCATGTCTGAGACGCTCCTGGAAGGGCAATCGCAATCCTTCTCTGAGAACCATCCAGGAAACGAAAACAGCGCTGCTGAACGAGTGGGACCAATTTCCACAGGAACTGATAAATTGCCTTATATCAAGTATGGCATCATGCTGCGAGACCTGTACAGGTGTAAGATGGATTCATACCCCTTATTAACCCATTTCTTTTGTTTATTCTGCAACCGCTGTCTTATACGTTCCAACTCCAATGAGTGTTACGCTCGATCATGCGTGTGTATTGCAATTATTGAATGGTTATTTGTTTTGTATTGTATCAATGTATATACATATCAAATTTCATTAAAATCGGTCCAGGTAGTACTAGAGATAATTGATCAAGTCCGAAAATTCTCTTAATTTCTTACACTAGTGTATTTAATACACTGGTTGAGACACACTTCAGGTTTTAATTTAGACAGATGAACATGATTTGCAACTAGCGCATCTTGTTCCTCATACATATATTTTGGGTGTCTTCTTAAATAAATGCTTACTTTTACTGCATCCAGTTAAGAGTTTTGTAAATAAGTTTGTTGATTTTGAACTACAGTAATATCAATTATTTCACAAGATAAATTCTGATGGTATGTTATCTATACTATAACCATGAATTATTTTATGTTGCCATGTATTCTTTAATTCAAATAAAAAATGCTGTAGAGAAGTGACTAGGTCTTTATCTGATTCAACAGAGGTGTTGTAAATGAAAGATTTTATAAGGTGGTTCCTACGTATAAAAGAAGCCCAAGTACGATAGATCCGACGATCTGTGTTATCATAACCAATTCAATGATGTCCAAAAGTGATGTTTAAGTGTTGCCAGACTTCATTGGTGAAGAATCTTTAGCATGCTAGAATTACACTAGTGGCGCAGACTGAGGAACACATGTGCCTTTTCGATAAATTCCAGCAGAACTTGCTGCAAGAATATCTTCAGGTATCAATGCATTTACTTACTGTAAATAGTACAGACTCATGATTTGTAGACAGCATCCTTCATACGGTTTGTTGGGAAATACAAAATTGTTGCATTATTCCAAAATACTCGTGTTCTTTGCAGGGCCGATTCTAGGGTGTCGGCCGCCCGTGTGCGAAGACCTAATGTGCTGCCCCCCAGGGAATTTTCATATTTTGACATATATATTTCATACTTATATATTTAATTACTTATTACAATAATTGCATATTTACTTATTATAATACTTTTTATGTAATTATTTATTATAATAATTGCATATTTAATTACTTATTACATACTTATCTATTGAGGTTATAAACCCATATATCTGTATAAGAGTAAAAGAAAAAACATTAATAAAAATGCAAATGAAATTTGGAGGGCAGAATTTTATTTTTTGGTCAGCTAATGGGTTATGATCACGACAAAATACTTTAACAAAATAATAAACAAGCAAAAATATTACCATTGAAATAAAAATAGGTATTTTATAATTAGAAAATCAAAACGACAGTATTTACTCAGAAAATATAATCTAATAAAAAATAAAGCTTAAATCTCGTGAAACAAAAAGTACCTAAATCAGTCATCTAGAAAGATTTCTAAGAAAAATTAATTATAAAATAATTTTTCTGGCTTTCTGAGAAGCAAATTTGTTAATAATTTTGGTGAAATCAATTTTTTCAGATAATTCGGATTCAATAGAGAATGTGTCCATATCTGAAAGACTTTGCGTGTAGTATTCCTAAAAACACTCCTAGAAAATTTTTTAAAATATATACTTTACCATCAGTAGTGCTCACGCATCTAATATCAAACTTTATTTGTTCTGTGTGACTAATATCTTGTGTAGAGTCAAGAATTATAGTGTAATATTTACTTTTTAATAATGCGTGTTATCTCATTACAAATAGATTCAGCAAAAATAGTAATTATTTCATTTTGAAAATGCTGCCCTAAGATGTGGGGAATTTTTTTTTTGCTATTTTTGCATTTACTCAACATTTTTAAGGTGTTCTGAAATAACTGGATCAAATTTGGCCAACATCTATACTGAATTTAAAAAATTACCTTTATCTCAACTTCGTACTGGTTCCTCTTAATGCCAAATTTTGACTGGCTAACAATTGTCTTGAGCAATCATTCTTTCTCAATGATGGCGTGCATCGCTTTTTTCTGTCGATTGTATACATTTTGTTGTTCCGCGTGAATAGTACAATTTTTTTCCCCTCTCGTCTTTAATTCGTGCTACGATCTTGTGCAGTTTATATGTTTAGAGTATTTTCATGGTTATTATAATAATAAAAAATGCATTACATTTCTCATTCCAATAAAATTCTGTCTTTTAGCTTCCTCAAAAAATGTCATTTCGGGATATTTTCGATAACATTTAAATATTATCTTGTGTGTGCGCTACAAATGAAAAAAGAAAACAAATTTATAAGAATTCCACTAGAATTATTCTCTCTTTAAATTAAAAAAAAAAGTACACATTGAAATAACTAACCTAGTATTGACCTAATTCACAAACTTTAAATAATCCGAAAGAATTTTCCATACTATCAGCAATAAAACAATTACTTATAAGAATATATTTATATTTGCAACACAATATGACAAAATTTCTCTTGATATGTAAAAAAGGGAGGGGGGGGGGTGCAATCTAAAAACATGTGTGTTACATTGATTTAACATGATGATTCAGAAAAATGATTCATATATATTTGATGGTGCAGAAAAAAACTAAAAATTTACAATAAACAAGACAATTAAACCTCATTTTTTTAAAAATACCGGGAACAGTAATGAAGGATGTGCATGTCTCGTTCTGGAAGTGGGAGCTGTCTTACAAAAAACAATTAGCATCAATTAATATTATTCCGATTTAATCCAAAGATGAAATTTTACAAACCATGTACTCTTGATTTTCGCTGTGGATTCGTAAATACAAAACAATTTCATTGACATTAAAACTAGCAAGTTTTCTTTTAACTGGGTAATCCTTTCAGTTAAAATCGTTATGCACTTAAGTGAATTTATTTATTACATAAATGTATACGTATATATTAACAAAAAAGATTTTTTTAAAACTAAATATATTATTTTTATAGGTATGAAGGCCACCTTTTTATAAAGGCAAATACAATAAATATTCCTTAATACTTTACTTAATAGGGTAAGAATATAGTTGTACCTTCCAATAAGGAGCCTTGTGTTTGACACAATATGTCCTAGAGCCAGAAGTTTAAACCCACCAAACCAGACGTTGGGTATTTTGTCATTGAATGCTAAGCAAATTAATTTAATTAAAATTCAAATCGTATTAATCTTTAAATAAATACCTTAGCCACAGGTTTTTTTAATTTGCGCATGATACTGTATAAATGTTTGAAATGAGCAATAAAATCTTGTACTTACACAAATTTATTGAAAATATTCCGTTGTACGAATATTTTTAAAAGCCTGTACATTGTGTCCACCTAAATTAACATTTTTATTTCTTATGTAAACCCAAAGAAAACGCGCGCCCGCGAGTAGCAATTGTTTTATTACATATTCTGTTTTGACTCTAAATCAAAGCATACAACAGACAATATTGCAATATTTTATTTCTCTGTTAAATTACATTTATTTATTAGGGCTGCACTATATTTAACTTATTCAAAGAAAAACACAAACTTGTCATAGAAATCTTAAAATTTTATAAAAAAGAACTAAGAATTTTTTTTAGTGTCACTTATATATATATATAGAATGTCCCTTATTAAGAGGTAAATATATAAGATCCATATTCAAAGAGACCTGTAGCAATATTAATTGTGCCTTATTCGAACAGGAAGAATTTGTATATTACTTTGTCTTAATTCAAAATTCAAAACATAATTACCGATTGCTATTTCAAACGAGCTAAATGTAAGAAATTGAATTGTGCCAATTTCAGCAGGCCATTCTTTTCGAAAATATGTCTGTTGAGGGCAGAGATTCAAGCCTTAATTTTAAATTCAAATAGCAACATTCAAGACTAAAATAAAACATCTCCTGTGGCTCGCTATCTTCCGAAAATTCTTATTGCCTCTGTCCCCTTTATGTTAGCCGACACCCGGACATCCGAGAAAGAATGCCCTTTGTGACCCACTCGGTTTGGGGAGAAAGTTACAGAAGAAAATAATAATAAAACATATCAAATTTCATGATTTATGTACACACCAGCCTCAACCCCTTTAAGGTTCAACACCTAAGAAAACTGACTTAAAACGTACACAGTACAGAATAAGAAAATAAGATACATGAAATGAAATACCAGATTCATATTGCTAGATACAAATATATAACTGGAAATGCAAAGAATATAAATCAAATACATATTTAACAATAAATTCTGCCAGAAAGCCAGTCAAAAATTTAAATGGGCATGTAAATTCAATTATTTTTAAAAAGATATTTATAAATTAGAGAAGTGAACAATAGCTTTTTAACAAACATAATTTTTAATTCTACATAAAAGAGTTTTGAAGAACTGCAATTGCCAAACGCTGCTCTAAGCAAAATATTGTTTTATGCACATTTATCCCCCTTAACGTAGTAATACCATATACAATAGATAATCGTTTGTACCTGTATCCTGAGGTTGGGGGCCCATATATTTGCTACAACAAATCGTTATGCAGTGTAATTATTATTTTTTTAAAAAATATATAGTTACAAATTTTACTAGAAGTAGTCGGCATTTCAATTCAATCTAAAATAAAATTCCAGGTATTTAAATAAGGTACCAGGTTTCCAAAGTATAAATAATATTTTAAGAAATATTTTCGTTCCAATTTTTTCGTAACAAAAAAAAAGTATTTTTCAAATTCGATCCAAATGCCGCCCCTAAAGTTTGCCACCTTGGATAAGGGTCCAATTTCCTCGGCCCTAGAGCTGCTAACATAGAGAAAATAGTAAACACGGTAAGGAGCTAAGGGGATTAGATTATATATATGAAATTACTCTCCAACTAGGAGTATACATGTAAGAGGGAAGATATATAGATCAGGATTAGCTTTTATAATTTAAGTTTTCTTTTATTTCTATTTTTAGTGCTATGCTGTGAATCGCTTGATTCGCCTTTTTGATTATATGGCATCTAGTTGCAATTAGGACTTACAGCTACAAGATTTTTTCTCTCTTATAACTTAATACAAATAAAACTACAAGAAACTACCTATGATAGAGGTATAACTCACTAAAAAGGAAAACGAGCATTGTTTATAAGCGTTATAAAACCATAGGTAAAAATCACTTATTTCCCCTATTTTGTTTTTCTAAAGTAATTGAAGGTTATTATTAAATTTAAAACTTTTAATTTCCCAAAATTCATATTGAACTTAAACATTATTAAATAAACCGTAATAATATTTCCGTAAAGCACAACTTTCGAAAAAATCCTTTTTGAGATGCTTTTATTCTGCATCGATCCAGTGCCGCTGTTAAACGAAAAAAAACCCCCTTTTTTAATGCGGTATTTATTGTCAGCACCAACACGAATTTTGCTCTCTGATGGATGTTTATAAAGAGTAGATATTTATAGACAATCGGCTAACACACTAGGCACAAACGTTCTATTTTTCTTAAACTATGCTGTATTATCCGGACTTGATTTTTCAATAACTATTCAAAATTCATCATATTTATTCAGTTTATTATAATTTTTTTATATTGAGAAATTCGTAACAAATTTTGTTTGGTTTAAAGAACCATATACGGCCTGCGGTCGCCCCTTGGTTTGGCCGCCCGTGTGCGGTGCACGCGCTGCACACCTGCTAGGATCGGCCCTGGTTCTTTGCAAGACAGGGCATTCTGCTCATTGCACAGTGACCTCGAGGACTGTTCTCGATTTACAGTAGCTCTTTTGAAATGCAACCATTTTCACATAACTGTCTGTGCAGACATCATATGATAAAGTACGGGCTTGTTAGGGCAACGTTACCCTGTACAAGCACAGAAAGGCATGCCCATTGGAGTCTGAAACTTCATACAAAAGGTGCAAGTTGGTCAATTCAACGCTTGAATATTTGTCCATACTGATACATCAGAGACCAGATTTCCAATGCTATTAAAGTTTCATTATTAATATCAAGTAGGATCATAGTACGGTCGAACTCCTGCATGATCACCTCTAATGCACGAAAAAAGCATTTCCAACACCATCTTTATGTCTTCTATCTCTGCAGCAGGTTTGTCGTAGCGATAATGAATCACTTTGTATATATATATGCGGGGGTTGTCTGTGAAAAGTTTCCGTCTGAACAAAGAAAAGATATTTTTTTCCAAAACTATATTTATTTTTTGGCATAATCTCTTTGCAAGTCTTCCAGCAATGCAGCCATTCTTTTAATTCATCCAAATAATATGTGAAACTTTTCTGCGCAAAATAGTTATTAATGAAATTCATAACTCCCTCATTTAACAAAAATCTTTGTCTTCCGAGTGATTCTTTTAGATTAAGAGAACAAAAAGAAGTCACTTGGGGTCCGAATTGGTGAGTAGGGAGTGTGGATAAGCAGTAAGTTTTAACAGTAATTCGAAGGTTTTGAACATAACAACTGCAGAAGTAAGAGGAGCATTGTCTTGGTAAAACAAAACTTTTTTCTTTTGCAAATGGGGGAATTTTTCACAATTTTTGACTTCAGCTTGTAAAATAACATTGAACAATATTCTCTTGTAATTAATTTTTCTTTTTCAAGATAATCTATAAAGACCATTCCAAGGGTATCCCAGAAAATTGTCATTGCTTTCCCAGTAGAAGGAACATTTTTTGAGCCAATTCTCCCTTTGTGGTTCACTGGATTGTCTGTGTTTTAAATTTTGGGCTGTGATGATGAATCCAGGTAGTATCCTACAGTAGTTAATCGTCGAAAAAACTCTGATTACTGCGCCAACAAAAATGTTCACTCGGACACAGTGTATGGTCCAAAGTGAGCAAACGTGGCTCCAAAAGTGCAGCTAGGTGCATACAATTTCGTAAAAGCTTTATAGTTTTAGTATATATCTCTGTCCTACTAGACGACCAATCCCCAACTATTAACAACTCACGAATTTAATTCTAGTGATTATAATCTGGAATAAATTTTATTTTCTTACACCTGGAAACACTGTCTGTAGCAATGGTTGCCAACCGGTGGCCTGTGAACAAGTTTTGATGGCTCGCAAAAAAATTTGGACATTTATATTTTTTTGAAAATTTAGTTTTAATAAGGACAAGTAACAAAACGTATAATAAAATATGAATTATACTTTTATTAAAAATTTTAGGTACTACTTTTAGCGAAATTTCAAGCTACTTTAGCAGATGTATATAGCGACATTTGCAAGTGAGAGTTTGCAACCATGGTAAATTGGTGGCATAACATTTCAGTTTGTAGATATTGCTTTGTGTTGCCTTCTCGAAGTTGAATGTAAATGTAAATAAGGGACAATATAGTTACAGTGGTCAATCATATTAGCGGTCCATAAAATAAAAAAAATTATGCATTAAGTGGTCCATGGAGTTCTAAAGGTTGGCGACCGCTGGTCTACAGAAGTCGGTGCCTAATCAAGCCCTCATATATATCTCACAAGTTTCGTTGTAGATTGTGTCATGTGTTCAAATATTTTGCACCATAAGTGCAATCAGCGTAACATTTGTAAAGTAGGTGACTAATTATGGAACCAATGTAATGAATTAAATATGAAACAAGCTTCAAGTATAGTCATAAAACAGGTACTGAACATACAACAAGAATCAAGCTGTGAAGCAGCAAGGGCTTTCGATGTAACAGAAAAGGTGGCAAAAAATTGCAGAAAAAATGAAAATGCTATTAAAAAATGCCAGTGAAAAAATGCTCTACAAGAAGAGGAATAGCTAACTAGTCAGATTTAGAAAATAATGTATCGCCCATCCGGTATAGTGGTTAGCGACACTGACTGCTGTGCCGTAGGGCCTGGGTTCGAATTCTGGAGAAGGCACGGATGTTTGTAAATGTATAGTGCCTTCGCGGCATGGGGGTACTCTAAATAGCCGTTGAACCGCAAGTCCTCTCGTGAGGGTGGAAGGGGAAGAGAGGTGGGAAGCCCCTGACAACTAACAGGGTGTTCCTCAAAATTGGGGTGGAACCAAGCCAAATCACACTGTCACCTGCATGGTGCTCATAGCTACGGCTAACGACAGGCGTACAATACAGCCCGATGCCATGATGAATTTCGTGGACCTCGATCTGACTACGTCAGACAGGTGGCATTAGCAGCAACAGAAAATAATATTGCAGAATGGGTACAAGAACAAAAGGAGTTGCAAAATTTTTAAAAGAAATATGATTAGAGCTTATGTATTGAAGTGGGCAAGGGCAAACCCAGAACAAAGCAAAGATTTCAGAATAATAATACGCTGGTGCATTTGTTTCATAAATAGAAATACGATTTCAATTTAATGTTGTTGTTTTTTGTATCTGTCCTATAAGATAATCTCAGACTTGAGGGGCCTTTTTTTATGAATAAACTTATATCCTATGTTTGGAAATAACAGTATACACTACATAAAATGTATATTTTCCCTACAATAATTTCAGTTTTGTAATTCATGTGATGAAGTGTTTCATACCAATTCACAAATGATGATTGTTATAGACTGAGAATTAAGAAACCAATAGTATTTCCCTAAACTATTGGAGCAAATTGAATGAAATTCTAGATTTAAGGGGTTTTAGAGATGAGGAATAACACATAAAAACTTTGGTATATTACAGTTCATTATTTTATCATGACTATTTAATAATTTATAGTTTTCACATTAATTGTTCTATTTTTTAGGACAGGAAAAAATTGATTGATGCAAATGTTTAAAAAAATGTCAAGGAGAAATTTTTTTACAGCCAAATGTTTGAGACACACAGAATGCATAAATGGAACCATTTTTTAAACCTTCATACTTAGAAATTTAAAAGTAGAATTTGACATTTCTAATTTAAGGTAATTATACACGGAAAAATTTGAATTCGATATAGTTCTTGAAGTTTTAATTAAATAATGCCATAATTTATTTCTTTTATTCATTATCATTGATATTCATTCTGTGCAATGAGAATTATGAGTTATTAAGGTTGCCCTACTTTTTTGATGACTAAACAAGAAAAAAAAAAGGTATAACGTGGAATTCATACCTAATGGAAAAATGTAATATTTGTAATCATTAGGCATCAAGTACATCCGAGGTTACAATTGCAGTAACAAGTTAAGATATTTAAAAGTACAATTGTGATGGGGCCATTTTTGAGCGCTTTCGGAAAGTATTGCATATAAATGTTATTGTTCCCCCAGAGACTTCCCCTTTTGCAAAAGTTAAATCAATAAAAGAACCGAAAGAAGAAATAAATTTTACTTCAAATTTTACTTTCAATCCATTTTACTTCATGAAATTTCAGTTAATCAAATTTAATTTATCTGACTATAAATAATCTATCTTATCTTTTTTGGGGGGAAAATAAATATACACAATTTTTTATTTAAAATGGGCCATCTCTTCAAAAAAAAATATTATAGCAAATATTAAATTAGCTTCAGTGAAATAAACTGATGTCTACATATATTTTACTTAGTTTACAATATATTTTCCTCCTTATGTAACCCTTCAAAATGTATAGAAAATTGATATAAAAGTATATAACCTAAACAAATGTCAAACAGAAGTAGCGAAATTCTTATCACGAAATCAAAGTATTTAAGTAATGTATACAAAAGCATGGTTTTAATTTAAATTTGTATTAACAATCATGACAAACCTCACAATTTTAAACTGCTTTCAAGTGAAAAGGCCAATACTTCTCTCTCTCACACACATGCACTCTGCTCCTACCCCCAAAATGTGAGGATTTAGAAATTCAGTACCATTCCCGCACAGTGCTAAGCAATATGGGATTTTGGTGAAACAAGGATTGAAACCAAAATTTGGGGTGACTTAACTGGTTCATTGGCCATAAAGTTTTCTAATATTATCTCAAAGCTTCCAAGCCTCTCTAAGCATGATTGAAGCTGTATACCTGAATAAAATTAGTCTTTACAAAAATGCACATTTTTATAGACATATTTTCGAACATTTTATAAAAATTATATTAATTTACAAATCTATTAGCTGCTATGACATAAAAACGAAGTCAATAAAGAATTAGGCAATAGATGTGTAGATCTATTCACTATCCCAGTCCATGTCAAGAAACCTGTATAGTTGAAATAAACTTAAATAGACACAGATTACATAAAGAAAAAATTTCTCGAAATTTCATCAGATAATATTCAAGATATTAAAATCTTAAGGCAGAAAATATCTCAGATTCAAATAATGAGAAAATGTAAGTGTCTTGAGATTCAACAAAATCCCTACAAATAAGGATCATTGCTCAAGTCAATAAGATTCACCAGCTTCTAGAAATGTCAATAGCTAAAAGTTCTACTGTTACCTTGACACCTTTTTTTGTTGTAATACAACAGCTCTTTTTCTTAGATATTCAAGATGATTCTTTAGCAAGTATGACTATCTTGCTTGAATAAATCCTCAAATATACTGAATGGTTACCATATGTTCTAATCACATAGCTCAATTTTGTTAATAATGGGTTTTTTCTTTAGCGTTATCAGAAATTCAGTATAGGCGAACTTTATTTTCACTTGAAAGTGCAATATAATTTTTGAAGGGAAACAATGCTAGTGGAATTCTTTCAGAGCAATATGGCTGTTATTGATGCACCTTTAGACACTGTATTAATTTTTTTAAAATTTTTTATTTAAGTTTTGTGGACTTCCTCTTTAATTTTCTTTAAAAAGAAATCTTTCAGGTTATTTTAAAACCAGATTTTTCATGTTTATGGTTAGCTTCAATGAAAGTAGCAATTAATATGTTTTAGTTGCATATGAACAATATTTCTTCTATCCCTGCATTATTCAATTTTCGCTACTCATATGCGAGAAGATAATGAAATCATTACATGTAATGATTTAGAAATTCATCGATTCTCAAGAACAGTTAGGAGTGTTTATTGATCTAATTATCTAACCTTTACAAAAATTGAAATCATAACTCACTTTGTCGTAGTCTCCCACTACCCCTAGGGATATTAATTACCCCTTGCATATTATCTATGTTTGGATATGTAGGATTCATAATCAATGACTACTCAAATAATAAATCACTTATTTATTATTCCTTTAGGATAGAAATTCACAATTAATAATCAACCTTAAGAACAATAAATTATCATGGAGTGCTATCAGAATTCAATTATGGACGACGGAATACTAACTGATATCACGAGGGGAATAACACGTACAATCAAACTACACATTTAAATCTAAACTACAAAAATTACAGACCTGGAATCTTCTTCGGAAGGAACTTGGAAACTAGTAGAATTTATGAAGAGGCTGCAATCCAAGATATCTTCAATTACGTTTGAACCAAGTTAATGAATCTTTTTCAATAATCTTCTTCCCACTATCAAACTTCACTTCATTAAACTAAACTCTTAGAAACACCTTCTTAAGCAACCACGTAGTTTACTTTTCAATCCCAAACACGGAGTTCTACTCTATCAAACCGCTTAGTCATCCTCAACTCTTCATTTCATTTCTCCCTTTTATATCTCTTTCGAACTCGCTAAACCCGAAACTATCTTATTTGCATAAGTCACACTTTCAGCTCTCAGTGGGGATTGGTCAAAATAAATACAATTTAAAAAGTTTATGAGAGAAGGTTAGTGAAACGCGTAAGCACCCGTCACAACTTAATGGTTTGATTAGTTTATGTAAGGAGAGCAAAAATGATCACAAATTTTGCACATATTCATGAAGATAAAACATATTCGAAAATTATATTACAAGAAAGGCAATTTGCGGTAGTCACATAAACTAATCATAATTTAGCAATGCATTTTTGAAAAATTTACCTGAAAATGACCATAAGATTAATAATTTAAAAATAAATAAATCAACAAAAAAGGGATAATTGTACAGGATCCTTATGAACTTACAATAGGAAATCCATATTATTAGTCTCATTGAAGGAATTGCATAATGGCATTTAAAATGAGTTCGTATGAAACTTTTTTTTTGGTGGAGTGATCTAGTGAAACACAATAAGCTCTTGTTAGCAAGTTTTGTTGAATAATAAAAATAATTTCCTTTCAAGTTGTTAAAATTATTCTGTTTACCTGAAATTTAAGCTTCATTTGATTTTCTTTCAAGCTGAGAGAGTATTGTGATGAATTATTTAGTTAAATGACAGATATATTTTATAGTTATAGTACTGAAGTTTGTATGACCAAAAAATATTTTTGATTCCATGTCTATTGCTACATCTACTAGCAATGGAAATATCCTCATGTGAAAATTTTATATAGTATTATTAATAAATTAGATCTAATTAGAAATTATAAAGGTTTATCAATGAAAAATTAAGAATTTTAATATCATTTTATAGTAAGTAATATCCAAAAGATTTTATCTGTATTAATCGTTGGTTTTGCCTTTTTAAACCATATGTGTTTATAAAATTTCATAAAATTTACTCATCATAATAGTAAAACAAAATGAACACAGCACATTACAGTGTATAATTTCAACAGTCATTCTGACTTGGTTTTCAAGTAAAAACTAAAACCTCAAGAGAAAAATCATTGCATTTTAAGAGATTAGATAAATGTTATTTATTTCTTTACAATGCTGCAATTTGTAATATTCGAGACAAAAATCAATTATACTCTTAATCCTAAAAAAAAAAAAAAACCATACATACATACCGAATAGCTCAAACTCTTCAGGTGAGTTGGATTTTGAACACTTTAATATAGCTGTGCTCTTTTTTTTACGTAGATTATATCTTTTCACAGCCAAAGAAACTCTTTTTTTATAAGAAGTTAATGTATCCTTAAAACTCCAATTATGTTTATCTTTATTAAAATCTGCACTACTAAAATATTCACAATCATTTTTTGAATTATAGGGCATTCCATTTTGATTTATTACTTCTAAGTTAGAATCAGAACAAGTAGATGCATTTTTCAGTACTTCATGAAAAGTTTCAGTATGCATAATTTTTTTAGGACTCACCGATTTTGTCCTAAAATCTTGCTTTGGATTAAAAAGCTTAAAAGGTACATCTGGACTACTTTGAGTAAGCACAACCTCATTTACATTGGTAATGCAATATTTACATATAAACTGGAATATCTGCATAAAAGCAACTCTATCAAGATTATAGATTTCGAACATTCGTTTTAAAAATTTAAATGGTTGATACAATTTCAGAGATAAACTTCTTTCTATATCAATTGATCCTATTGAATAATGATTTGAGTGCCTGATTAATAGTTTATTAAAATGAAGAGAATTATATTTTTTGATGATCCTTTTTTCTGGTATGAATCTATGACATACAGATTTAGTTACATATTGTAAAATGTTATTTGGTACACTATTTCTAACTGAGTGTAATAATTTGGAAGTGTGAAATTCGCCAGACATCGTAGATTCTATTAATTGGCTTGTGATTTTCTTTCTATTCCTTATTACAGGATTTACTCTGAATTTTTGAATAGATTGTACCTGAAAAAAAGTGTAGCAAGTAAATTGAAAGCTTTAAAAAAACACTTAAACTACTTATAAGATACAAATTGCTTGCTAAAAGATATAATTCTGTAAATATAGAAAAAAATAACCATCCTCAAAAGATATAACAATGCATTTAAAGTAAGTCAGATTCATTATGTCACTATTTTTAGAGGTATAAATAACATAGTTTTCAATTATAGTTTTTAATTTTTGATTATATTTTAGATAGAAATCACCTGCAAATTATTCTGAAGCTACAAATTTACATACTAATATTACTGTCTACCCAAAGTATATTTTATTAGTTGGATTTATTAAGTTATAAAATGGTGCAAACTGATTACAATTATAAATAATATAAAATTTTAATCTTTAAATTATCATCAGTAAAAAATTTAAGGAAATGTGTTAAAATGAATAAAGTGTTAACAGTGTAAGTTAGAATAAATATAGAATTAATTTTAATTCTTATAATATTCAGAAGCTTCAAAGCTTTAAATTGAATAACAACTCAATGAAAACTAGCCTTTAAATGCTATATTTTTAAAATTTAAAAGTAATGAGTGATTGCACATTTTCCATCAAAATTTGATTTCATAAATATTTGAAAGGCCCTTTAACTAAGTCATTGGAAAATGTACACTGCTTTTACATGATACAATAATGTGAAATGAAATGGACAAGTGATTTCTGAAATGATACTGTTGAAAAAAAGCTGATTTACCAATGATTCAAAGAGAAACTTAGAATTATTTTTAAGAGTTTTATTTTATTCAATGCACAAGCAAACAAAAATTAAACAATTTAAATTAAACTGAACTAGAATTGCAAGAAATTTAAAATCTTAGGTAAGGCTAAAAGTTATCATCAGAAAACTTCAAATTTAAATATTTATAATATATATTCATGCACTGAAATTGAAAGTTGTTCTGATATGAGAACCAGCCTTTAAACAAAAATTCCTTTTTAATTATTATACAACGTATTATAAATCATATATTAGAAAGCACTTACACCACATTTGTCAGTTTCCATTGAGTAGCTTTTTAAAGCAACATTTACATAACATTAAATAAAATAAAAAAACATTAAACACTGGTTCAAATAAGCTTATATGCCAGAACTATCTGAATTTTTTAATATTGAACCTGTAATTTTCAGTTTTCCAGAGATTTTATCCTTTAATTTAAAAACATTGATTTGCTAGAATAAGCTTTTCTATTTGATCTTTTAAAAATAAATGCAATGCACAAACAATAATTGTAAATGAAGCAATAAAAAATGCTTCATATTTTTGGGTTTTTTTCGTCTTTATATAAAATACACAAACATAAATTTCCTAAAACTTACGTAGGATAGGACTTTCAGTATTGTAACAAAGCATATTAAAATCTTACTTACCTTTAAAAAAATTGTAATTTTAACATGAAAATGGATCCTTACATCTCGTGATTATATTTCATTTTTGTAATACAAATTAGGAAATGCATGTATAAAAATTGTTATGTGAAGAACGAATACTCCTATCGCTAATGCTGGATAGAAAGGGAAAATGGCAACAATTTTGAAGACCTAAAAAGCCAAACCTAGCAGGGGTTTTCTATCCCTCATGACTATAGATTTATATTTATGTGTTCTATGTTTATATGAACCTTGCATTGGTGTTATTGTGAAACTATACGAGGTTACATAGTATTTAATAGAGATTTCTGTATTTAATTTCGATTTACTTCAAAAGAACTTATTTGATAAGTATGTGGATATTTCTCACATTTGAAAATCGTTCAGTAGTCATAAAATTCATATTCATCATACAAATATTTAAGTACAGCATTAATATTCAGCAACATATTTTAACTTTTTAAATAATTCCATAATAAATATATTAATAACATACCCGTTTTGTATCAGGTAGTGCAGATAATTTTCTCTCCATCACACATATTTTGCTAAATAAATTATTATATGGGTAGGCAAATCGAAAATCTTTTTTTAATACAGTTATAACATCATTATCATTCAAACGGATTTTCTGAGTTATTCTGACATAATTCACAAATATTAGTGCTGACGGGTACAGTGGTTCCAAGAAAGCCTAAAAATAAGATATATAAATATACATTGTATGCAATATATAAAAATTTCTTCTGAAAAAATATAATAAGTGCATTTATTCAATATAAGTAATCAATATTGATGTTTTGAAGTGAATTTTTTTTTAAAAGGAACAACGATTATGGATAAACCAAAAACACAGCCACATACAGAAAAACAGGGCTTAATTTTCATTAAAAGTAATACGACTGGTTTCATCAATTTAGGATCATTCTATAACACTGAGATATGAATTAGGGATATTTTAGCTGTGTTAATTATTTATAATTAATGTGCTTTTAAAATCTATATTTATGATTTTAAAGTTATTTAAAATGCCAAGTTAGGATCTTGAAAAATTATTAAATACAATGTTATCATTGATAGCAATTTTTGAAGACAGACACCAGTAATAAAAAAAATATTTCATAAAAACCAAATTTATATTAAAAAACTCTCTAATAACATTTGTAATTATAATTTTTTAAATAAAAAACGTTATGCTTCTATACATACATTTCCTTGTTTTCCGACTGTTAAAACACAATGTTCAGGTAAAATACCATCAATATAAATCCTAACATCACAATGTTCAGAACTGAAACACAAAATTTAATTAATACTGTTTCACAAAATACAAATCAATATGTATGAAAAGAAATTTATTTTACTAAAGATTTGTATATTTGTAAATAAAAAACTGCTTAATATTGAAAGGAATTAAAGGCAAGTAAACCAAAGAAAATATAACAACAATACTATAAATTCACAACCATTTAGTTTAATAATAAATTGTATACCATGCATGATGAAATAAAAAATAACATTTCAAGGTGTAATTATATGTCAGTGAAATTATATATAAGTTTTATAATTTTAACTATACAAATTCAATTTTAAAATTAAATTTAAATTCAATCAAAATCTGATAGTTAATAAACACAATCAAAAAATTAAAAATATATATATAGGTCCTGGGTGTGTATACTTAAGAGTTCTATCAAAATGATCAATTAACAAATAAAAAAATTTAATCTTTACTACAAAATTTTTTAAATATTGCAATAATTTTAGACCAATCATAAAAATATCTACCATGATATAAAAACAAAAAGGAGATACATGTTTATAATTTCATTAATCTAAAATATGATTTTTCTAAAAAAAAATCTGATACTTCACCAAAAATGAAAGGAATATATTGCATTTGACGTCATGATCACTCCCTACATACGGGCATAAGTTTCCTGCCAAACTGAAACACAGCCATTTTGGACTTTGCTGTTTTCAGAAATAATGTTTTTGAATTAACATATTAAATAAGTTATGTTTCATCAATAGAAGACAGACAGAAATCTGAACAAAATCATTTTTAATGTTCTTAAAAGATCCATTCATATTAAAATATGGGAAGAGGATAAAATGTGAAAATTTTTAGCCATCTGCTTTCTCTACATCAGGACATTAAGTCGATCGCAATCAAGCGGTGGACCGCAAGACCATTTGAAGATCACCGCTTTTTCTAAGACTCAGCTAAGAATCTAATCTTCTAAGAATCAGCTTTTCACATCGACGCGATTGTGTCTTCTTTAGTGAATGATTCGATAAATGTGTAGACACAATGCATGTATCTTTAATAGAAGCGAACGATGGCGCTTAATACGTTCACTGGCGCTGTAGGGAAAACAAAACGTTCACTGCGATATCAGCTGTAGAAATGAATTTTTCCCCACATGCCGAATGAAAGAAAGAAAAATTTTGATGATCAGTTCTTTCCGTGACAGCACGGGATTGGATATCATTCCACACCCCTCGCTTCTACCGCATTGGGTTCTCGAGTTCATGTCCTGTTCAGCGATGGTGTGGGAATTGGCAGCGAACAAATGTAAGAACATACATCAGTTTCAGATTCATAAGATCACGTATGTTCTCTACTCGCTGCATTAAATACGTTCATGTTCCACGGTCTAGCAGGCACTCATAGTTGTTCAAGATAATTTTCTGTTACTTGTCTTTGTAGTAAAAACAGTAATCTGTCAAATTTTAAAAGAGGTGTACTACCGTAATTTCGCGCGTATAGTCCGCGGACTATCTGTGTTTAAAAGGCGAATTTTTGAAGCTGCGGACTATCCACCAGTGCGGATAATACGCTGGTTGTTCACGGTTAAAATCGTTGAAATTTAAAAAACACGCTGTCATGAACTGCCGATGATCGGGATTTGTAAAAGCCGGGATTGTTAGTGAAAGCGAGGAAATCACTGACAGTGAAGATAGTGATGCTGAAAATGAACTTTCGGACACTCTTCCCGAAAATATATTAGAACTGATTAATTCTGATACCGATGAATCGGACTTTGAAGGTTTTCGTTAATGTAGTAGAATGTGTGATTAATTAATATATGATTAATTAGTAAGCACTATTTTTTATTTGTATTTAGCGTTTTATTTCTGAAGGTTGATCAGTAAGGAAGTACTTTTTTTCTATTTATACTTAGTTCTTTGTTTCTAAAATACATTAATATTGCCGTATTAAAATAACGTAATTTCGGACGTATAGTCCGCGGACTATCCGGTGGTGCGGACTATCTGACGATTTTTGAAATTTTTTTTATATAAAATCGTGTCTGCGGACTATACGATGGTGCGGACTATACGTGCGAAATTATGGTACATTGAAAACAAGTGTATAGAAATAAAACATACAATTTTAATACAGTATGGCCAAACCTAAGCCACTGGGTGGGCCACGAAACCTTAAAAACATTAGAAGCAGTCCATATATCTGAATATCATTTTTTGGCGAGAGATGATTATGCTTTTAACGAAAATATTTTATATAGTTGAAGTTTTCATATTGGTTGATATAGACGAGGCAGTCCTTTGCAATGTTAAATCCTGTTTATTTTCATCTTAAAACATATAGTATTATGACAGCACAAGAAACATACACTAAGACATAAAAGACAAAGCGAGCTGCGGCAGCTTAACGCATATTTTAGACGAAAACAAGGAGACAAAGACAGAGAGCAAACAAAGAACTCTTGCTTTTCATACTGGCTGTGAAGGTCGCGAGACTCCTTCTAACAGAAGCCACGATTGGTCAGAAACTGGCGGGAGTCAGTTTCTGACGCAATCTTAGAATTTGATTACGATTCAAATCCCGACCGTACGGGAAAGGCAAGTTAAAATAATTAAACAATTGTCCTGAAGGATTGGAACAAAGAATTAAAAGTTACTGAAAAGAATACTAGAAGGAAAAATTATATATATATATATATATATATACCCCGATTTAACAAATTCATCAGGACTGAACATTGCGTTTGTTCATTTGAGGTTATTTGTTATATCGGGGTCCAAACAAAATACAAATTTTTTGCACTTGCCTTTTGGAAAGTCTATAAGCAAGTACATAAAAATATCCATAGTTAGAAATTATACATTATTTAACAGCTAAAAATATTATACATAAATTATTACACACCAGTTAATTGGAAATTTTAAGATTACTGTCTAATAGATGTTTGACAATTTTCCCGATTCCTGACTCGAAAGATTTCTTTTTCGACTTTATGCAGAAAAGAAAATACTGCTACATGAGGTATGTTTTAAAAGTTTCTAAACAATATAAATTATTTGAAAAATGTAACAGTTTTGATAAGAGTTTCATAATCGATTTCTGCATTAGAATAGCTATGCATCGTTTCCGAGATTCGATTCTGATCGGTCAATTTCCTCAAATTCAGTCAGGGCACCCTGACCATCAAGCGAGCCAAATTTGCGATATTGAAAAGTTTATTTTCAACCTTTTCATTTTTCTATAAACTGTTACTTGAAAATAAACTTCAAGTTCCATGAAAAATCTCTTACCATACTAATCATTACATTTTAAAAACCTATTCATGAAGCAATTCCTTCCTAGTTACATTCTATTTTTAGCAACAATATGATTCATAATTAGCTTGTTTGTTTCAATAATTTTAGCCGTATCTGCATTACACTGACGTAATTATTGTCCCTCCCCACCCTCCTCTACTCTTTTGCACAGAGGTTTTTTTCAAATAATTATAATAATATTGTAATGTAGTTTCTTGTCCATGCATATTTTTTGCATCATTTCCTGTCCATCTCGGTGGACCATTTTGTAACTCTAAACCCTCTGGTGAATGAGTTCAATCCTCCAGAATAAATAAATAAATTACTACGGATTCCCCAATAGCGTTTTGTAGCATAGCATTACGTGTCTGCTTCCTTTTAAAGACAGGAAGTACTCGAGCACATACGAATTGTATTGGATAAATTATAAAACTAAAATTATGGATTAAAAAAACTCAGTGGTGCATTTACCTGCAAACAACACAAAGAAAGAGAAGATGGTAAATAAAAATTACAGCTTTGTATATTTTTACTTGATAGAATGCAACCAGGCTTGGGCCTTCAGATTTTTTTTGCACCAGGGCCCTTGGATACGCCCTGCGCCACTGACTTCAGTATGATCAGATAAGCAAGCCCTCATAAAATGTATCTCATAATCGTAAAATACAAAATATCCCCTGCATTGTAGAGGGATAAGATAAGAATGTGAGAGAGTGAATGCTGGGCTTTATGGCGCAAGAGCCAATAAAATGAAAAATCTCAAAATATGTATAAAAACCCAGTTCTAAAAATAAAATTAATCAGATTTTGGTGGGGATTTCCCCCGCCAAGTCCGATAAGTATGATTGAAAAATGTCATTTCTGGTTTCCGGTTCTGGGTAAAAAACGATATTCACTCCTTCCTCTTCAATGTCATATAAAAACATGTCCTGTACAAGCGTACTTTTTCTGGGTTTACAGAAAAAGGTTTCAGAAGTAGAACAGAAATGTCGTTGATAGTTCTGTTATGACGCTTTTTCCTGTGAGGTTCTGAATCTGGGATGTAGAAGGTATGGTATTGGATGTGTAGAGGTGGTAGTTTCAAGAACAGAACTTGTTTCAGCTGGTAAAGCTGAATACATTGATACTGTGGAGGGAGAAAGTGCTTTATTGGATGAGGATGATGCAACAAAGGTATATAAATGATATTAGATGTGGCGGGAGCAGTATTTATTAAAGGAATAGGTGGCTGAGACTGATGACGTTGTAAATGCAACAGAAGATATGGATGGTAAGAGTTGTGCCTGAATTGAAGTAGACGATTTGGTAACTGTATGAATTCTGGAAGACATAGCTTAGGAATGGATATTAAGGGTTGTAGTAATTTTAAAGGCGGGTATACAATTTTTGTAATATTTTCATGTGTTTGGGTTGTTGCGGTTGAGGATCCGGCAACCTGGACGTAGCTTTGGGACAATTGTGGGGCTGTTAGGTAATTTTCGAGCTTCTATATAAGGATACATTTTTGCAAATTTTTCATTTCTTGGATTTGCTTTTCTGTTTTCCAATTCGGGTTAGTTTTGAATTGGTGGAGTGAGGCTGTGAATAATTAAATTATTTCTGCTCCAGACTGCAATCTGAGGAGGCATGCGCAATAGATGCACATCTAGAGCACGTCAATTGTCCATGGCAGGAAGTTTGCGAGTGTCCGAATCTCTGACACTTGAAGCAGTGCAGAGGATTCAGTATATATGGAAGAATTTTACAGTTTAATAAACCTGCTTTTATTGTAGTTGGAAGTTTTGGGCTATTGACTTAAAATTAAGTGTTTGGTAGGAGTGACTGCAGTAGCACACACAAAAAATTTTCAAGGTGGGGGTCCATGGTCGAAAGTCCCTGAAATGGTATCATACCTCAAGGTAACATTGATTCTTCTTATTTTGTCGATTTTGTTAACAAAAAAAGAGTAAAAAATAAATTATTGAATTAATAATTAGCATTAATTAATAAAATAAATCGCTAATTACAAGTACATTTTTAAATTTTACGTTATATATATATATAGGATTACCACCAATCGAAAAAGACTCAAGGGCGTTAGGGGGGAGTCTGGACCCCTAGGACACCCCCCTTGTGTACGCCACTGAGTGATTGCTGCATCTTTTTTTTGTAATAGCCCAGTCATCTTAGTCAAAAAAAGGGTCAACTGCGGAATGAGAGATAATAAGCTGAAAATTTGTACAGACCTTTATTTTGTCACTCTAAAAAAAATGTTGTCTCAAAAATCTCACGTCCGCGTCTTAAGATATTCAAGGTCAAAGGTCAAGAAACTCGTTTTTTTTTTGCAAAAATCTCGTTTCCTATGGCTTTAATGCTATTAAAATTTATTATAAATATTATAGAGAATAAAGTTTTCTATAACTTTAATTGAAACATTTTTTTGTACATCAAACCATTTTTGAGATAGAGGGCGCTGCACGTGCAACGCTTAGCTATCTACAGCATAACGCAAGGTCAACCGTTAGTCACATGATATAACACGCCGTATAAAGTCTATAAACCTTAAAAATATATATAGTTACAAATATGTGGCATTTTTTAGTAATTATTACATTACATTTGTTAATAGTTTTCGTTAATCAAGTATATTTTTTAATAACCCTTATCTGTTCGAAGAATATTTCCTCATTTCCTGGTGGAATGGTTTTCTCGAACAGCTCACTAAATATAATAAGGATTTTTTTACTTCTCAGGTCATGTTTCTTCCTTTTATTGATCATCCTGCCAGTAACGTAGACACAATTTATACTACTTTACATTGTGCTGCAAATATTGCCAAGTTACATGGCCAAAAAATGTGTTTAATTACTTTTGATCAAACTCTCTACTCTAAAGCTCGTGAAATAGTTGCTGCATCAGATGCTAACTCAGAATATTGTAAGATAGTTGTTAAATTAGGAGGTTTTCATATGCTCATGTCCTTTCTTGGATTCATAGAATATATAATGGACGGAAATGGACTTAAAGAAGCTCTAGGTAAAATCTATGCTAAAAAATTCAGTCGATAAAATGTCAAATGGTCACGCTTATTCAAGAAGTATCAGGGGTCATATACATTATTACGACTTGAATTATCAATGATGATCTTCGGGGACATGTGAAGATTGAAGATTGTGTGTTAAATGAGTTAACTGAACAAATCAATTGCCAAAATGTTTCCTATGAAGGTGTAGAAGAGTGTGTAGGTAACTCAAACTTATTTATTGATCCATTTAAGAATAAACTGAATGAATTAAAAGCTCAATGTCCTACAGCACAATTATGGGAACAATATTTCGAAATCGTATCAATAGCATTTGACTTCTTCATTCGCGCTGAAAGACTGGGACTTTTCAAAGAATATCTTAATACTGTACAAAGAATGCTGCTGTATTTTCATGCTAGTGGTCATTTTTTGTATGCGACGTCTGCACATTTATATCTTCAAGATATGATCGATTTGTAAAATACAATGGATGGACAGACTTTTAAGAACTTTAAAAATGGATTCTTCACCGTGAAATGAACAGAGAAATTTAATTCTGGTACATGGACAGATATGGTTATCGAACAAAGTCTAATGAAATCTAAGAAGACAGAAGGGGTAGTATCTCGCTGTCGAAGTACGCAAGAAAGTATTTTATGTAAATTGGCGTTTCCTATGTACGCTACAAATACAATTTGCGAGGAGATGGTTGAAGTGTTATACCATTTCTTTAAACTCTACTTAACAGTACGTTAATGCTAAGGATTCAAAAGAGATAAAACTGATGTAAGTAAACTAGTTGAATTGTTTACACTTCATAATCCCTTTCTAAATATGCAACAATTGGTATCTTTAGCTTCTGTAATGGTTGGAAATGATCAAATTAATTGGCACAAAGCCTATGAAATCTGATTAGAATCAATGGTAAAGATAACTGGTTTAAAATTTAATGAAATAAAGTTAAAACAATCCGATAAGGTTTTATCGCCTTCGATTGTCAACAAATATGTCAAAATTAACGGTTGTTGAGTTTCAATTGATTTATTGCTACTCTTCCAAAGGATAACTGAAAGCAAACAGTGAATGTAATGTTCAAGAATATCTTCAATATGAACTAAGTCCATATCCATCTCCTTTATTTGATAATTATGGCATGTGAAAAACCACGAAAGCGACATATGACTTCTGTCGATTTCGACTTCTATGAAAATAATGTAACATACATTATCGATGGTGGGTTTCTTCTGCATCGCGCAGTATGGAGTAAAGACGATACTTTTTCAATATTTTAGATAAATACGTAAAATATTTACAAAAACATTATGGTTCTGAAATTGTAGTTGTATTTGATGGATACTCAGACTATAGCAAAAACATACAAGCAATGGAACAGCTAAGAAATACTGCTGCTTTATCAAAATCAAATGATGTTTGTTTCGACGAAACAATGATAGTATAAATTAGCCAAGATAAATTTTTGTCGAATCGATGTAATAAAAACAATTTTATTAACATGTTGATTGGGAAACTAGAATCTGTTGATATCACGATAAAACAGGCCAAAGATGATGCAGATGTTCTTATCGTAGAAACAGCTATTGGAGAATCGGAACATCACAGGACTGCCGTCATAGTAAGAGAAGATATTGATTTGCTCGTCATTTTAATAGGATGTACTCAAGCGCATCAAAAAGAAGTGTTCTTTAAAAAAGTTGGCAAAGGGAATGTTAAAACTCAAATATACTCTTCCAAAAGTTTTGATAAATATCCTCATTGTAAAAAGCACATTTTGTTTCTGCACGCATTTAGTGGCTGTGATACAACATCTGCATTTTTTAAAAAAGGGGGAAAAACTTTCATTAGAATATTAGAGAATCTTCCGAACTTGGATCAACTAGCTCAAGTATTCCAAGAAGAAAACTGTCCTGTACAAACATTACATGAAAATGGATTACGAGTCTTTTTAGAGATATACAATGCTCCAAAATCTGAGAACAGTATTGATAATCTACGATATATATACTCAATTCATCAAGTCAACAAACCCGTGCAGTTATCCAATCTTCCACCAACAAGTGCAGCGGTTCAGCAACACATTAGCCGTGTATATTATCAAGCTCAAACTTGGCTAGGGAATGATTTAGAACCCCAGGAATGGGGTTGGATTCTGCGGAATGAATTCTTGGAACCGATTACGACAATATTACCGCCTGCTCCAGGTGAATTACTCAGTATCATATTTTGCAACTGCAAAAATGGTAGTGGTTCACGCTGTGGATGTAGGAAATCGGGGTTGCAATATTCTTCAGCTTGTGGCCAGTGTAATGGGCAAGCTTGCTTCAATGTTTTACGATATGAGAGCGATCTCGATGAAGATTGTACTTTTGATTCCGAAATCCTTCAAGATTTGGAGAAAAATATCCTTGACAACGAAAATAATGAGAATGAATTGCAAATTTTTGAGTGATCGAAAGACAATGAAAAATAAGAGGTAAAAAATTAACATTCATGTTCGTCTTATAATTAAAAATTTTGTAAAACTTCTTTACATTCGAATTTCGATTGTAATAATTGTATAAAACGATATTTTTAAGTAAAAATATAATTAAAAATTACTTACTTTATTTTTTTTCTACTTTAAAAATAACTAGTATATATAATAATAGAATATAATTAAAAAATACTTTAAGCATATCTGTCAACAACTTTTGAACTACACGAACAGTGTAGTTCAAAAGTTAGTTATAAAAGAAACATATACTTGTTTAATGAAATCTATTACTAAATGTGAAATAATAATTAATAAAAAAGCCATATGTTCATAACTATGTATATTTTTAAGGTTAATAGACTATATCATGTGACTAACGGTCAACCTTGCATTCTGCTGTAGATAAATAAGCGCTGAGCATTCAGCGCCCTCTACCTCAAAAACGGTTTGATGTATAAAAAAATGTTTCAATTAAAGTTATAGAAAATTTTATTCTCTACAATATTTATAATAAATGTAAATAACATTAAAGCCATAGGAAACGAGATATTTGCAAAAAAAAACGAATTTTTGACCTTGAATATCTTAAGAAGCGGACACGAGATTTTATGAGACTTTTGAGACAACTTTTAGAATGCCAAAATAAAGGTATATACAAGTTTTCAGCTTATTATCTCTCATTCCGCAGCGAAACCCTAAGATGACTGGACTATAATTCTTCTGACCTGAATTACACCCTGATCATAGAAACCATCAAGGATTTCTGCTTCAGGTCAGGTTCAGATATGACACCTCGGCTGGAGTGGGGAGTTACTGTAAGTATAGAACCAAGAAACATTTTTGTAGACAGATAGGATTTTGATTGAATAGCTGATTTTGTTTCCACAAGTAAATCACCGGATCACATTTTTTAAACTGATTTTGGATCACCTATTGTTTGGAAAGCTTTAAAAATTGTAAGGGGGGATTTTCTGAACATTTCATTATTGGGTAACGATAGTATGAAAAAACGTTCAGTACTGACGATCTGATCAATGGTATGAAATTTGAGTAAAACAAGGCCTTTACCCAGGCACAGTTGACTTGGATCCGTAGACACGAAAATAAACTTCATGCCTGGCGTGCGCAAAAACCAGGCACGGCGCTTACCTGGAGTACACCCATAATATAGCACTACAGCAATGTCCCCGAAGAGACTTATCACCAGCCAATTGACAGGAAAGGGCTCATTCTTGCCTCCCGTCTACAGTGAAACGTGGTCAAAGGGAAAGCAAAAGGTATCCCCAGGACACCATTTTCCTCCTTACGGGACGTCGCATACGGCAAACATGCCGGTTGGAAAACCAAAGGTGTTAGTAAAGCAACACAAACTTCGAAAAATAAGAGGAAATATAAAAAAAAAGGAAACCTAATTAACTCATTACAAATTTAAATCAAAACAATGTTATTAAAAATTAATAAATAATCCAATTAAATAAAAAAATCTAGAATTGTACTAGCTTTATTTAAAAGATGTAAGCGTGGTCTTGTCCGAAAAAGAAAGAGGGTCAAAAATAGAGAAGCATCTCTAAGAGTACCCGGGGTCGTGATGCCCGTGTTTACCAAAGACAGTAAACCCCTTGGGAAAAGAAAAAGATCACTAGGGCACCTCAGGATTGTGTTACACGTACTCATCTAAAGAAGATTAACTCCCTGAGGGGAGATGAGATAAGATGGAAATCCCTGCCCTATTCAAAACTCACACGATAGGTTATACTGATGACTGATCTCCCTCTTTAAAGTCTAACAAAGGTCTGCAGCCTTTCCCATCGAGATTTGCTCCTTAAAAAAAGTCTTCATCTGTTTAGGACAAAAGGATATGTCATTTGAAAAAATAAAATTTTTTCTAATACAAGCTAATAAAAAAAATTCAGCTGTTGAAATAATTAGTTAATTCGGCATCGGTTTTGCATTTTAATTAGGGAAAGAGAAAAATTCGTTAAATAGGGATCCAAATGCATATATATATGTTACCGGCAAAGTATGAAATCCGGCATTCTATACAATGCCTAAATCTAGCCGGCAATGTATGAAATGATTCCTATTTCACACATTGCCTAGGCATTCTATAGAATGCCTAACTAGAAACAGGCAAAGTATGAAATACATCTCAGATTCATTTCGAATATTGTCAATTGACAAGACATAAAACTTTTAACGCATGTCTCAGGCTCAGAATCTGTTAATTGTACATTGCTTTTTGTTCGGAAACGTCACAAAATACTCTATTTTATTTAAACTTGTTCAACAAAAAAATTGGTTTTTTCCTGTGCTACCTCAAAATGGAGGAGCAAGCTATAGTGTTGGAGAAGGAGCCATGGTCTATAGTAGGGGTCGGCAACCTATGTCACACGTGCCACGCAGTACAGTTCTCAGTGGCACTTTGCGCTACTCAACAAATTTGTAAACTTTTGAATTGATTCAAAAATACTCTACTGTGTGGTTCGCTGAATCATATTGGTAGATTGGCTTGACATGCAACAGCTAAAAGGTTCCCAACCTATGTTCCATAGACACCAAACTATTCAAAGGCTAATTGCCCAAAATTCGAGTTGATGCACCAAAAAAAAAGATTTTTCTTAACTGAAATTACTTACTAGAAGTTAATAACAGATTCAAAAAATGCTAAAATGACTACTAAGAAGGAACCCAGGGACAATTGGTTGCTGAATAGCTATGATGTGATGTTTGCGGAAAATGAAAGTACTTATTTAAACTGTTAAAGAAGACGTTAGTACCATAAAACAGTGGTCCCCAACCCTTGGTCCATGGGTTAAAGGGTATCAGGTCACTCACAAGGAGCATTAAATTAACTAGGGAGTATTTTTCTCATGTTTGTGCGACTTTCCATGGAAATCACTTCATATTTTATGTAAAATCATTTTATAATTATTTTTGGTGCAACTGAATTTTACTCTGAAGGCATGTTTAAATACAATTAAATTATAAAATTAAAACAATTTAAAATATAAATAATCGACGTCGCACCCACAGCAGGCCACAATAAAATTATGAAAAATTGACCGGTCCGGAAGAGAAAACTGTTGGGAAGAACTGTTATACAGTATTATGTCAAGGATTCTTTTTTCCCCCAATGGAGTTGCAGATATATATATATATATTAGTATTTTTACCATTTTCAGACCTAGTACATTCCACAGGGGCAGGTATCCCTTTTTAGTGCGGCACCATGTAGGCGATACCAATTGCCGCCGGTAATTTTGACACCCAGTTTGACGATGTGAACTTGTTCTAGGAATTTAATTTGCCAAGAGCAAAATTAAATTCAGGATTCTGGGGATGTGATAGAATTCTGAAAGAACTTTCAACCAAACACAAAAATGTTACACGTTATGATATTGAACTGTACATCCACCTACATGAAACTTGCCAGAAAAAAAACAGAAAGTTATTTTTAAAAAAAAAGGTATTTTATTACAAAATTTTGATTTTTTTCCAAATGCCAATACTTTGGCACTTGTAATGAGAGAAATAGGATGGTTTGTATCAACTTGAAACTTCTGAAGGAATTTTAATAGAAGTATATGCAGAATGACAATTTAACAATAATTTTTTTAATGGCAGTCTCATTATTTTGTAAGAATAACATTTGTACTTTTAGGAATGTAAGTCATTGATATAATATCCTTATCATGACCATTTTTCATACTTTGCCTAAATAGCTTTAGGCATTCTATAGATTGCCTAGGCATTATATACAATGCCTAGGCAAAGTATGTAATAAATCTCAAATTTCATACTTTGCCTAAAAACGTCCGACATTGTATAGAATGCCGGCATTTCATACTTTGCTTGTAACATACATATATATATACAGTGATGGCCAAAATTGTGGACACTTTTGGAAATTTTTAAATTTATATGCTTATAAAAAATGTTGTGTTTCACAAAATGCAAAGTCGTATATATCATTTTAAAGACAATTTAATACTGAATTTAATCCAAAAAAAAGTTCAAATATTTGCAATACAAAAAAAAAAGTTTAGCTGCAATAATTATCGGTATACATTAGATACTAATGATAAGCAGTGAGTTATCAATACTTGCTGGGGTGACTTTTACTTTTTTTTACCGCTTCACATCGATGTTTCATTGAGGTGACGATGGTCTTAAACTCTTCCTTCATTATTGCATGATGCCAGGAAACAATTATAGCCTCAATTCTTCTTCTTCTTTATAAGCTCATCTCGCTGATCCTCCTCCAGTTGAACCTATCAGTCATGATGGATTTCCATCAATTGATTCCCATTAATTTGAGATCCTTTTTTTCAAAATCGCTTAACCATCGTGTAGTTGGTCATCCTTTACGTCTGGTCCCTTCAATTTTCAAAAAAGTCACTTTTTTGGTAGGAAAAGTATCAGCATATTTGTACAGATGGCCCAGCCACCCTAATACGTGATGCTTTTATAGTTCTCACAATGTCAGCCCCGCCATATTTCCTGTAAGTTTCATAATTGTAAAGAATTCTCCACTCATTGTTCTCTTGAATGGGTCCAAATATTTTTCTTTTAAAAATGAGCAACTTTTCTTCCTCTGTTTTATTGAGGGTCCAACACATTCACTTTTATATAGAGCAATAGGCATGATTAAAGTTTTATATATGCCCAACTTGATGTTTATAGAAATGAACTTGACTTGATTTGATCTCTGAAGCCATGAAAACTTCTAATAGCCACAATTAGTATCCTCTTATTTGATAAGACGCCTCATTCAAACGAGAATTTTCAAATGGTGCAACAAATTTTCGATAGGATTGAGGTCAGGAAAGTTTCCTGGATAAGACAGCAATTCAATGCTCTTTTTATGAAATTACTCTTTCTATAATTTTGCTGAATGACAGGGAGAAGAATCATGCAGAAAAATAAATGAAGTATTGTTGGGAAAGAGATCCCCGATAGACAGTGGCGCACACAGGAATTGTTCAGGGGGGGGGGGATCAGGGTCGAAAGTCAACCATTCTCGTATCATGCTTCAATACGCCACACAACATATTCTTTTGATTTTGTCGATTTTTGGGTACAAAAAAAATTAATATAATTAATTATTTATAACAAATATTTAATTAAATTTCACGTACTATATAGAATTATAAGCAATTGAAAAAAATCAAGGGCTTGGGGGCGGACACAGGGACCCCCTTGTGTGCACTACTGTGGATAGAAGTTTGGGTTCTAGAATAGTGTCAACTGGCATTCAGTGTCCCGTCAATGACATAAAGGCGACCGATATCATCTGACGAAATCATAAGACTATGTGGTGTAGTATCTGCTCATTAGTAGAACTCTCCCCAACAATATTTGTCAATATTGACTTAAGAGGTGACCAAGTTGTCCAGATAGGACATTGTATCTCCCAAAAAAGACCGGCTATTCTTTCCTCTCATGGCTAGCGCATAACACGTGTAAGCCGATTTAGAAAAGGGCTTTGATGGTGACACACCTTTTCTTGCTCCGACCCAAAGACGCTCTTTAGTCTCAATGTTCTATAGGAAGGAAGTTCCGGTGAACAGCATCCATTGTGTTAGGTTCCCCCTCACACATGTGGGCCGCAAACGGCTTGAATGAAGAGGAATGTAGTCCTGTCGTGACAAAGACACATCCTCAGTGCCAATGTGACAAGGCAATTTTTTGCCCTTCAGATGGGGAACAAAATACAATGTCGGAGTTGGGATCAGACGTGGCGGCCTATTGTCGCCAAACACCAATGGCGTGGGACTAAAGTGAGGAGAGCCGTGTGCAGATCTGTTGCACTCATCAATCAGAGGTGATTGGGGGCGTTAAAGTGGTCTGTCCAGGGAGTTTAAGGGGTCGGCTCGGGAGTTGACGGGCGCTCTCGATCTCCTGCAATTTACGGAATTACTTTCACTCTTGAATTTGCGGGGTAGGGGGTGGGGCAACCGCACCTCAAGCACAAAGGGAAATGAACTTTGCAGACTTGTGAAAGATGGAGTGCCGGTGTCGGCGGAACAACGGCTGGAATGAACTGAATTTGAATGAGAACATTTCGACAGCAAAAGGCTGTGAACTTTATCAATTTAATCATGAATAAACTGTTATGATTAGTTAATTTAGAATAAAATATCCTTTTGGAAAATAGCTGTGTGATCCCTCACGTTACCATGTTATGAAGTAATTTAAAGGGATCACAGCGCCATAGTAGGTTCTTTACAGTTGCCTGAATGCTGTGAGGATGGACTCTTCTCCTATTCTGTCTTACATATATTTCTACACATTACTTCCGAATAATGATATCTTAATTTTATCGCTCCATGTAACTTGTGGCGAATGATCACCTGTCTAATTACTGTGTTCCTTTGCCCACCGTAGTCCTTTTTGCGCTGCTATAAATTGAGATAAAGTTTTTTTGCGTGGAATTCTACCTCTTTCTTCAACATATGTTAATCTTCTCCTGGTTATTCTTGAACATACAGAAACTCTGCCATTCGACTCACTTCTAATGGCCTTTGATGACATTCTTCTATCTTGGAGACACAGTCTTTGGTTTCTTTGTCATCAACAGATGAGGTGCACCCTTTTCAGCTTTGTTTTTTAATGAATTTCTCTTGATATCGTACGCAAACCTTTCAGGCTCCGGATGTAGTCACTGAGCCACCAACATGTCTTGCAGCACAGGGAAGGTCACTTTTCGTAACACAATAACTTTACATCTCTTTCTAGGTGTCCAATCTATTCTTTTATTTTATATCATTGCTTCTTGATTAAGTATAATTGTTATTCTGGCCAGGAAACAGTCCTAACTTCAATGCTATTGAAAATACGTGGCAACGTTTGAAAAATCATATCCCATTGACGTGCCCATCAAATAAAAGGGAACTCGTTGAGGCTATAACCCGTGTGGTGACCGGATGTGAAAGAATAGTCCCAATGTAGCTCATGCATGTCGTAAAAGGCGACTAAAATGGGCACCCCTGCCTCCAAGGGGCTCATAAATTTGGAGGCTTGTCCTCCAGGTTGGGAGTTGGGCGTGAAGACAACAACCTCACCCCGTAAAAAATCCTCTTGTTACGAAATCAAAGGAAGAATTTTTCGGACTGCCAATACGGAGGCGACTTGGAAATGACTTTTAAGGATTTGAGATTCGGCACATGGAATTTACGTTCGCTTTATATAAGCAAGGGTGTATCTTTTTGAACTGAAATCATGGATAGCTATAGGATTGATTTGATGGCCTTTCAGGAAACGAGATGGACCGGGCAGGGAATTCAAGATGATAGAAATCACACTGTATTTTACAGTTGTCATCCAAAGAAGCATGTACTTGGTACACACACAGGCTTCATTGTTCATAAGATTAAGCATCTAATTGATTTTGAGGCCAAATCATCTAGGCTGTGCAAGATCAGATTGAGAGGCAAGTTCTTCAACTATATCATAATAAATATGCATGCCCCAACAGAGAACAAAGATGAAGAAAAGAATAACATGATGAAATCCATGCGCTGTTTTCTTCCAGTCCCAAACATGATATAAAAATAGTGTTGGGTGATGCAAATGCCAAGATTAGAAAAGAAGACAAGTTCAGACCCACCATTGGTGGACACCGCCTACATTATAATAATAAACAGAGGTTGATACTTTTTGCTGCGGAACATGATATGGTAGTGGCCAGCACTTGTTTTCCACACAAATGTATACCCAAAATGACAGATCTCCAAACTGTGACAACTTTAATCAGATTGATCATGTCTTAATCAATCTTAGACATGCATCATATCGTGGAGCAAATTTCGATTCGGACCACTACTTAGTAATCTCCAATGCCCGTAAAAATCAAGGGGTAAAATTAGAGAAATTAATTGTCAACTGTTGAAAGATAGATATTAAGCAAAGATACCAGATTGAATTGAAAAACATTAAATTGAACGAATTGGATAGTATAGATGAAAAATGGAATTTACTAAAATTGGCTATTATGGAAACTGGCTACTCTGTCATAGGAAGAGTTAAAAAGAAAAAATGTGATGACTGGTTTGACCAGGAATGTAGACTTGCTACCGAACTTAAAAATAAGGCATATAAGAACATGATACATAAAGAAAACATACTAGAATAGCCGTTGACGAATGCAAATACGCCAGGAAAAGGAAAAAAAGATCCACCGTATTAAGAAGAGGAACTTTCATGATAATCTCTTAAAGGATGTTGAACATCTTAGGGAAGTAGGGGAAAGCAGAGCTTTCTTTCATGAAATTAATCATGGACGAAGAAGTTTCAAGCCAGGAACTACACTGTGCAGAGGGGA
Source organism: Trichonephila clavata (assembly GCA_019973975.1). NCBI lineage: Eukaryota > Metazoa > Arthropoda > Arachnida > Araneae > Nephilidae > Trichonephila > Trichonephila clavata. The sequence goes on along the minus strand of BMAO01012658.1, from coordinate 18,620 downwards.
AGATAGAAATATTTCAAGTGCAAAAGGTGACATTCTTCAAAGATGGTGGGAACACCTGAATAAGCTGCTGAATTCCGACCTGCCTTCAGAAGTTAGTGGATTAACAATCAGAAATTTACAGCCTATTGATCCCCCTCATTGATGGAAGTGAACAATGCTGTAAAAAACTGAAAAATAATAAATCTCCTAGACATGACAACATTCCGTCAGAATTTTTAAAAACTGTATACAGATTATAAAAGAATTAATTCAACATATTTGGGATAGTGAGACACTCCCAACGGAATGGAAACTGAGTACCATTTGCATGATACACAAAAAAGATGATGTGCTTGACTGTAGTAATTATAGAGCAATCAGTCTTCTTTGCACATCCTATAAAATTCTGTCTACTATACTTTTTGACAGAATTTTACCATTTGTTGATAACTTCATAGGCGACTATCAATGTGAATTTAGGAAAGGAAGATCTACAACTGAGCAAATTTTCAACTTAAAACAGATTCTTGAAAAATGTAGAGAATTTGGTATTGAGACTCACAATCTTTTTATCGATTTTAGAACAGCATATAATTGCATTAATAGAGAATTTCTCATAAAAACTATGCATGAATTGAAAATTCCAGAAAACTTGTTGCACTTGTAATTTTGACTCTCAAAGAAACCAAAATTCAAGTATGCATACAAAGTGATTTCACCCAACAGCTCGAGGAGAAAAATGGTGTGCGACAGGAAGATGCATTGGCTTGCCTCCTGTTTAATATAGTACTTAAAAAAGTTTTTAGACACAAAAATCAATGTTAGAGGAAATATTTTTAATAAATGAGTTCAAATACTGGCTTATGCTGATGACATATTTGCATTATTGCCTGAACAGCACCAGGTCTTAAACAGGCATTTATGGCGTTAGAACAAAGTGCTAAAAAAATTAACTTACCTATAAACGAGAATAAAACTAAATATTTACCTTGTTTAAAGTCCGACTTACAACTTAGTCACATAGAAATTAGCAATTATAAATTTGAAAGAGTTAAATTCTCCATAAAATGATATATAAAACGTTGTATTTTGTGAAACTTAACATTTTCTATAAGCATATAAGTTTAAAAAACATAAAAGTTTCCAGAAGTGTACACAATTTTGGCCACCACTGTATATGTGTATATATGCGCACACTGTATATATGCAAAGTTTACAAATGAATATAAAAATTAAAACACTTAAGTAACTATTTTATTTTTTAAGTAAATGTAGAAAAGGAAACTGAAGAAATTAAAGCAAAAAAATAAGAAGTTCAGGAAATTTTTTTATTTTGCATTAGTTTTTTCCCACAATAATTTGAATTGAAGAGGAACTAAACATTTAGAATCAGGTATAATTTTTTGATTTAAACACTCACACTTTATGTTCCTAACATACTAAAAGTGTATACATTGAATACCATTCATTTAGAAAATAAATTTGTTGACCATGATATTAATTCTTTCAAAAACTGTTTATGCAAATGACACAAAATTCAAAATGTACTGTTTTTCATCCTAGGGAAATGGAGCCCAGCAGAACAAGTCTACCAATACAGAAAATTTCTCTCAGTGAAGTCATAATCTTCAGGAAAAAAAGAAAGCTGAGTTCCAAAACTTGATTAAGTAATATTTAATCAACTAAAATATATTTCAAATGCTTCAATGTAGGATTAAGATATCCCAGAGTATAATTTTCTTAACAAAAATGTTTCTCTATTTTAGCCTCTTTTACAATCTCCGAAGATTGAGATAACCACACACACACACATAATTGCTATATTATTCATTCATTAAATAAATCTTTAAAAATTCTTAAAATAATTAATTTCAAAAGAATTTTATTTTTGTAGACGGGCAATACAAATTTAAAAAAAAAACTGTAATAAGAATAGAAGAACCAAAGAACAGAAGGTATCAAATATAAGCATTTAGTTACAGAAGAAACAAAAAACCCATTGCAAATACCTAAAACATTTTAATATTTTACAAAGCTTTGGTATATACTTTTATGTTTAGAATATTATACAGTTTATAAATAATTCTTTCAATTATTTTAAATACATTTTTACTCAAAGATAATTCACATAATTTTCATATTAACTAGTTTTTCTATTCTATTCTATATAAACTAAATTAAAGATGTAAATATTCTTTAAAAAAACATTTTGACAAGTTTAAAAGGAGCATTTCAGCAAACAAATGTCCATATAATTGATAAATCCTGCAATTATACTATTTATAGCAGTATTCAATTTATATATAATTCGCTTAGTTGTTAAACCAAATGATGGAATTTAGATTGATTTTTAACAGGAAATTATCTAGGAAAGACTACATTATTGTCAAGCTGCTCATAGAAGTTTAACTAAATTCTGTTTGTGCTATCAATTTGGACAATACCATGGTGACAATTAAATAACCAGATTAGTCTTAAAAATTAGCTTTATTGAAAACAATGTACAAATACCTATTAATCTCCTTCAATATATGCCCCTTCCTTATCAATGCATATCTGCATACGAGTTTTCCATCGTTCAAAACAGTGCTGAGGCTGATTAAATGTCACCATCTTCAGGCCGTTTTTGCCTTCACATCAACAGATTGAACATGTATTTATTCAAATGCATTTTTCACTTTAAGATACAGGTAGAAATCGAATGGGGCGAGATCTTGTGAGTACAGTGGATGCTCGAGCACAGTAATGTGTTTGTTCGCCGAGAATTGTTTTACAGAGGGCGCAATGTGCACTGGGGCATTGTCTTGATCAAGTTTTTCAGTACCAGTTTTGCGCAAACTTTTACCATATGCAAATTCTCTGCCAAAATTTTTCTCATTCCCTTACAGTCAATGTTCGTAATATCTGACATCATTTGAACACTCAAATGTTGGTCTTGCGCACGATTTAATTAATTCTTTTTTTTTAAAGTTTTTATCAGTTCTTGAAGACATAGGTCAACTAGAACATTTAATATCTTCAAAAGTCTCCCGATCTTCCGAAAATCATTGGTGCCACTAAAAAATTTGACCACGTGAAATGCAGTTATCTCCAAACATTCTTTTAACAATTTTAAACATGAAGTTAGAGTTTTTTTTTATTTCATGAGAAATTTCAAACATATGCGCAGCTCGATTTTTAAGTTTATCATGATTGTGGCGCTTTGACACGACAATGTCTAACTCAAACAAAGATAAAAAACAAACTAGATCGAGGGGTGAAGCAACGTGTCACCAGCCCTGAAAGGATCATCAAGGTCAACTATATATTCCATTCCCTCTCCTTCACACAAAACCTAACGGCTAGGGCAGTGATGGCGAACCAGTGGCGTAACGGAAAATTATCACCCCCACCCCACAATAACAGGTCTTAGGATTCAAACCGGATCTTATATATATGTGTGTGTTTATATGTATATAATATATATATATATATACAGGGTGTCCACCTTAATGTGACCCAATAGCTAATTCCCCAACCGTTCGGTTTAGATATGCACTTCCAATTTGAAAAATGTTTTAAAACGGGTAAAGAATGTTTTACGTGCTTTTCCAACCAAAAAACCCATTTAGAAAAAGATTACAAAAATTAATTTTTTATACGGTCCCCAGGTCATATCACTTATATTTAGGAAAAGATGCAGTACACAAAAAAAAGTAAACACAAAAAGTTTCATTTTATTACGACAAAAACTGGTCGAGTTACGGAACCTTGAAAATCATACTTTATATGCATTTTCTCAGCTATTTTCAAGAAGCTAGTAATGGGCCATCTCCAAAGTGAAATTAGTTGGAACTCTGCTAGGAAACTTTCACTCTTGCACGTCACTTTTATATAAATCGTTTTTAAATTTAAAAGCATACGTTAATAATACAATAATTGAGTACTTGAGAAATAAAATTTACTCTGTGTACGTGTAAAACGTAGAAAAAAAAATATTCTGAATGAAGAAAACATTTTAAAAGCAGTTCCAAAAAATACTTATATACTGCGGCTTCAGTATGATTTGCTGCGTTTTTGCTGATCTGTTGTGTAGTCGCTTGCAATTGCATACAGTTGTATTCTAATATTACGAATTCTAGTAGGGGAGAATGAGATGAATACAAATAAAGAAACTGCAAAATGGTACTGTTTTTATGGGCAGTGTAATCGAAATAAGAGAGAGACGGCAAGACTTTATGCCATTAAATTTCCCAATCGAAGACATCCATCTTATTGCACATTTGCCCTTGCTGTTCAGCGCTTGTATAAAACTGGGAGTTGCAATAGACGTATTCCCTGTCTTGTGTCTTCACTGTTATTTAAGTTAATTTGGTCATTCTGATATAATAAAACCCCTGATTCATGATTTGCGCATCATTCCACATTATGCTATAATTTGAACGGCAAATCCTGCATTATTTTGCTGGTATTTGTTAAAGCAAGGTGTTTTAATCTTTTCGGTACAAGTTGTATTTCTTTAATTTAATTTTTATAGTTTGCCATACAGCAATACAAATTGTCAATCTATGATGTTTACTACGATGTTTTAATATTACTATGATGTTTTTCTTTTGCTCTTTCTGTAGATAGTGAATTACTGTCCTCTAAACTGAATTTATATACGACCCCCTTTCTGAGCAACTCGGATGCTTCAAATTTATGTAGGCATAACTCAGCCAGCTTTTATCGTAAAAAAATGAAACTTTTTGTGTTTACTTTGTTTTTGTGTACTGCATCTTTTCCTAAATACAAGTGATAAGACCGAGGGACCATATAAAAATGTAATTTTTGTTAATTTTTTGTAAATGGGTGTTTTGGTTTGAAAAGCAAGTAAAAGCGTTCCTTACCTTTTAAAACATTTTTTAAATAGGAAGTGCATATCTGAACAGAATGGTTCGGGAATTACCTATTGGGTCACATTAAGGCTGGACACCCTGTATATATGTACTTGCTAGAAAAAGTCTGTGTTCAACTACTGCTTACATAAACAATAAAAAGAAATTTTTAAACCAGAATTTGAAAAAATTTTTAAATTATATTTTGTTAAGTTAATTCCAAGTATTGAGAATAACAAAAGTAAACTCAGTTTGCTTTCATAGCTTTTAAAATAAAGACAGGTTTGTAGTCCTACCAACAATAATCAAGTAGAAAAAGTCTGCATTCACTGTTTTAGTAGTAACTATAAAAATAATTAAAAAAAGATAATGAGCTATTTAATAGCTGTTTGGATAACCCCGTCTTCTGAAAACCTCCTGAAGTCGTTCCGGCATCGAATTAACAAGTCTAGTGGTTTCTTCAAAGCTTATCTTCTCTCATTCGTCCTGAAGAACACTTTTCAGCGTATCCTTGATAGATATATTGTGTTGACGAATCCTACGCTGCAGAAAATCCCATAGGTGTTCTATAGGATTCAGACCAGGTGACTGCGTGGGCTTGATTTGGGACATTATACGGGAGCCAAAGCTTCACAATCTCAGTGGTATGCTTAGGATCGTTGTCGCCTAGGCCGAGTTTGATGGCATTTTCCTTTAAATTGTTTTTTAGGACATCGAGATAATCATATTTGTTCACAATTGATTCGACATACTCCAACTTTCTAACATCTTTACTCGCCATGTACTTCCCACACCATAACACCGCCGCCGCCGTGCTTTACCGTTGGTTCGTTATGCTCTTTTTGAAACACTGTGAAAAGCTTTCCCCAATTTACGACCTTTTTTGTCAAAAATGCAAAATTTGCTCTCATCGGAGAATATCAAAGTCTTCCAGAACTTCAGAGGCTTATGAATATGCTTTTTTGCAAAAGCTATCCATTGCAGCCGGTTGGCCATTGAAATACAAGACTTTCTGCAAGCCAGTTGACTACGGTATCCGGTCTTTTTCTAGCAGTATTTGCATAAATGTTTTTCTTAAACTTCTTGTGATGTCTGTTTCTATTTCAGTTGCAGTTAAAAAAGCGGGGTTTTTTTCCCCACCAAGGATATCATACTTGGCTTTTCTCTGATTGTGAGTTTAGATGGACAACCTGAACGAGGTTTGGGTGTATGAACTCCTGTTGATTTAAAGATATTAATAACACTCTGGATAGATGAATACTGCCGTTCAACGAATCTGGCAATATCCTGATGACTTTTTCATCTTTCCGTATTTTCACAATGATTTTACGCTACTGGTACTAATTTCCTCCCTTTTATTTTTCATGTCCTTGATTTGCTTCGTTTCTCACAAAAACATTAAAATTATTGCATCACAACTTTCTTAAGCTATTTTACTTGATAACTGAATGCAAAAACTTTGTTAACCTATAACGCCTGCTGAAAAGAATTTCACGAATCAAGACTACTCAAATAGTGAACGCACACTTTTTCAGCCTATGATTTGTGTGTACTTTGCTACAAAACTCCTGTTACCTTATGTAGCTTTAATTCAAAAATTAACGAATTCTTGCATGCTCAATATTTAAATAATAGTAAATAAATTCATGAAATATTGTTGGAAAAAAATTATATTTCTATTAAATTTTACCTTTTTTGTATGATTTGTTATGGGTGAACGCAACTTTTTCTAGCAAGTGTATAGATATATATAAACAAAGAATTGTCAAACCATAATATAATGTACCTTTACATATCACGTAAAACTATTTAACATAAAACTTATAACTGAATACAAAATCAACCGGGGTCTGAGTAAACGAAGTAAATAATGTATAACATTCGAGAGTATTTATAATATTACTAAAATGAAAAATCTAACGACAGATAACCTGGTAACTTAAATAAAAATGAAGACTAATAGAGACGCAAACATTGTATAATAATTTTCGTTTTTTAATTCTAACGAAAGAAAAAAAAGTATGACTTGCCTTATTCTTAGTTTCTGAATCCAGGTATAAGCTTGACCTAAAGTTCGATTATATTCTAGCATACATACTGCAACTTTTAATAAGGAGAGTTCTTTGTATGATGCAAAAATGGATTTCAAGAAAAAAGAAATAAAAAACTGATACATTCCATTATGCTTCATTTGAATGAATACTTATGTATCTAAACCAAATCATTATCATTTAAAATGCTCTCTATGGTTATAGTCTTACTTGAAAAAAGCATAACAGATGTACGTTATTTACGACTTCGCTAAATGAAAATGAAATACATGGGGGGGGGGGTGACTAAAGACGGCGATTACTTACTCTGTTGCTTCGTAAAAAGTGAATCATGTCTCTTTTTTTTTCGCCCTAAAGCTAATGTAAGGTATACTGTAATAATAAGTGATGAATTTTTATATCTTTCTAAGATTTCATCCGATTCTCTGTCCGACTTTTGTTTTATCTGTTAGTAATTTAGGTTTAAAAAGAAAACCCGCTGAAGAAAAGTATCTCTCGTCAAGAGAATTACAGCAAATAAAAAAAATGTTTTTTCTTTATTTGGTTATTGGATCAAAGATATCTAATGAGTGTATTAGATTTAGAATAACTTTAGATTGAATTGTAAAACCGTTTAAAAATTCGATAAAAAATGTAAAGCGAATTTTGAGAAAATCTACGTTTATGGCATCAGTCAGGCTTTGGGCCCAGCGCAGTGCGGGATGTACATTAAACCACTGTGGCGAACCTATGACCCGTGGGTCAGACACTGACCCACGCAAGCTTTTTAACTGACTCACAACTGCCAAGCTACCACTTGTTTATTTAGATTTACTAATTTGTGAGAATTATTTATATTCTGTTTGTATTTTTTCAAGCACTGCATTGACACAAAAGTAATTTAAATGTTGTGGATAATCTTCAGTTTGATCATTACAGTTCCAAAGTTACGTAAATGATAACAAATGTGTATGAAAGTATGTAGTATTTGAAATAAAGCAAAAGAGTGTTTACAAAATACCAAATAAATTGTATAATTTTACTCACTTTCTTTTTTAAAAAAAAATCGACAAACCAAAGCAAATAACTACATTTAAAGCACTTTTTTCAGATAAAATGCACTTTTTTAAGGTTATGTTAAGTTATGTTTGTAGAAAGAGACTACCATAGCACTTGTATTGTCCCCTCCCTGCTTCACCTTGTGAGGCGCCAATGGGTGCCATGCACATGTCTGTCATTCTCGATGTTAGCAATTTTTGGCTCGCAATTTAAGGCACGCCTGTACCAGTGTTGAAACAGTTAGTACTAGCATCCATTTCGAAAGCATTTAAAAGTAATGTGTATTGATGTGTATGTGCATTATAGAAAAGTTAATACAAAATTTCTTCTCAAATTATTGTATTCTAAATATAAATATTGTAGCCCTGTACTATGCCAGCGGTTAAAAAATCAAAAACAAGTCATACAAGTTCCAGATTACATCAAAGTGAATGGTTTGATAAATATGGTGTGATTGAAAGGAATAAAATAGTTATATGTATAATTTGGAATGAAAAAGTGACTTCCCGTACATACAAGGTGAGACACGAAAAACCCGAGATTGGTCCAAAAAATCATTGTATACTTACAGAATCAGTTCTCCATGATATTATCACCTTCAAAGTAGTTCCCCTCAGTATTCACACACTTATGCATTCGGTGCTATCATTGTTGCTAACAGTTCTGGGACCAGGTTTTTGGAAGACCCTTGAGGAAATTCTCCGTTTTTGCCTGAACCTCTTGAACTGAGGTAAAATGGATTTTTTTAAAGCAATATTTAACTGTGGAAAATTAAAAAAAAGTCGCATGGGGCAAATCAGGTGAATAAAGAGGATGCCCAATCACAGCAATGTTTTTGCTGGTCAGAAACTGCTTCACAGGTAGGACCGGGTGATTTGTCTTGGTGTAACAGTCATGCATCATTCCCTAACTCTGTCCTTTTTTTCCTTAATTTTTTTACGAAGTTTTTTAAGTACTTCAATGTAGTTTTAAAAGTCTGAAATCTGATGCGAGTGGGACTCACATCAGATATATCTCACATCACGAATATTGGCAATGTTTCGATCTGTAATCGCTGACCTTGGACGCCCAGCAGGTTCATCATCGTCTACACTGGCCCTTTCCTCTGAAAACCGCTTATGCCATTCAAACATTTGTGCATGAGACAAAGTTTCATCTCCATAAGCTTCAGTTAAGATTTGAATTGTTTTCGTGACTAATATCTGAAGTTTCTCAAAAAACTTGATGCCGATTCTCGCCATTTTTCTGGCAGAATGCAATTGCACGTGTTCAATCAATGATGCAGTACTCCCAACTGGCATGATCGGTTAAGGCAAAACTGGCCACGTGAATAGAGAAGGTGCATGAGATGAGTCACTAAAACAGTTGTTACTAACTCCACTCTTTTTTTCAAGCTATACCCTTAGTCAACTACTTCAAGCTGCACACTTTTTTGTGTTACACCTTGTATTATGTTTAAAGACATTTTGAAACGTTGCATTTCAATCTCGGCATGCCAACAGATAAAGAAATTTACAAAAGAAAAAAAGATAATTTTTCTCAAAGCAGTGTTATTAAAAGTTTTTTGATTCCAAAAAGTAAAATTGCAGCTGTGCTAGTTTCCAAGTTGCCCATTTCATTGCTCGCCACTGGAAACCTTTTTCAGAAAAAGAATTTGAAAAAAAATCGTTTTTAGAATGTAGTCTTACATTGTTTGTTGATTTTAAAGAAAAAGACTTGATTATAAGGGGTATAAATGAGTTAGCTATAAGTCACAAAAAGAGTTAAAGATCGAATAATAGAATAAGAAAATAATATTTTTTTCGCTAATGCATAACTACTTAAATTATGCAGAAATGTATTCAATTTCTTTAGATGAGAGTAATGATGTAAATGGTTATAAACAATTAACAGTTTTTGCCTGGCATAAGCATGGAAATATATAATGAAAGAGGAGTCAATAAAACTAATAATGTTGAAAGGGAAATGTACCTGTCTTGATATTTTTAAAGAATTTGATATAACATTTAAAGAAATGGATATTGATTTCCAGAAAATAGTTTATGTAACAAACAGACGGTGCACCTAATATGGTAGGGGAAAAAATTGGATTTATTAAGTATCTTCTGCAAAATATTTCACATTCTCTGATTGAATTTCATTGTATAATACACCAGCAAGTTTTATGTGCAAAACATGGTTTATATAAAAACACTTTTCCCAGTGTAATATCCAGTTGTAATAAAAATAATAAACTTTATAAACGGCAACTTGCACAATTCTTGGAGGAAATTGAATGCCAATATTCAGGGATTTTGATATACAACCACATGTGATGGCTTAGTTTTTTGCTCAAGTCCTTAATCACTTTGTAACATTATAAAAAGAAATTAAGCTCTTTTCAATTGAAAAAGGCAACAGTTTCAATGAATTATACATTAGTTAAATGATTTAATGTTCTTATGCGACATCACTCAGCATTTTAATGCACAGAATAAAAACTTCAAGGGCATGAACTAATTGTTTTAATAATCTTTCAAAACATTAAAATCTTTATGATGAAACTTTACATCTTTACTAAGATTTTGAAATGAAAATCACGAAATATTTTCCTCAATTACAAAAAACATTTTCAAAACATAATATCTTTGAAAACTTTGTTCCCATTCAAAAAAATGCCTATTAAAAATATTTAATGATTATTCAGGAAATAAAACAAGCTTTTGAGGAGAGATTCAATCAATTTAAAAGTTTGGAAAAATACATTTCACTTTATTTTATATCCATACAAATCAGAATTTGAAACAAAAGAGTTCACCAAATTTAGTTGGCTAGGTATTGATAATTTACAAATGGAATCAGTTGAATTTTGAAGCAGCGTAGTATGGAAACACAATTTGAAGACTTGATTTCTGAAGTAAAAGGAAAACTGTGTGAATATTGATCCCACAGTAAAAATTGAAAATATTATACTAAAAGCATTGGATTCTTTACCAAATAATTTTATATCAATGAAAATCTAGTTAATACTCTTTTAACAATGTTTGGATCCACATATCCATGTGAAAAATTGTTTTCTTCAATGAACTTTGTAAAATCTTCTAATAGAAATAGTCTTGACAGGGAATTAATTAACTGTAAAATGTGTTAAACTAATGAATACAAAATTAGAACCTAATATTAAAAAAATTGCCTGAATTTAAACAACAACATTATCTCAATTTAAATACTTAATAATCAATTTTGTTAGACATATATGTATGTATATAGTAATAAATAATATTTCATAACATATTGTATGTAATTTTCTTTACTCCTTGTTCATTCAAATTCTTATTACCATTTGCACCAAACACTAAAGAATTTTAACCCTACTAAAAATTTTCAAATCATCAAACCCCGCCCAATTTTACCCGTTAAACCAATTGAATTTTAAAGATGTTTCGTTTTAAAAATACCAAGTTAAAAATTTTTAAGCTTAACTCTGATGCAAATGGGCATTAGTGACCCACGAGCTAGTACTAAAAAAATATGAGCAAAATTTGACCCACATCTCAAAAAGGTTTGCCATCCCAGGGCTAGGGTATGCACAGTCTAGGAATTTAATTGTCCTACCTTGTATAAAATATATAAGAATTTATTAGAAATTTGTTTGAACTGAAACTTATTTTAGAAAATAAATTTGCATGTTACTTTTTATTAAAAATAAAATACAAATTATTCTCTTTAAAATTATGTTTGAGAAAGAAAAGCCAAAAAACAAAGAGAAAAGAGAAGCTGAGATCCTATTTTTAAACAACTTCTCCAAATGTAAAACATGTTTTGGTTTGGTTTAAATAAACAAAATAGAAGCTACATAAAGAAAACCACAAAGAGTCAATAATTTTAAACTATATTAAAGTTGTCTATTCTTCAGTTAAAGTTAAATTTGAGGTAGCAGAAATTAAGGAAAGATGGCAGTTATATAGAAGAAATAAAAATATTTTACTAGATTCACACAAATCATATATTTGCAATCAATGTAAGTTTCCAACCACAATAACATTATGACAAATTTTTTATGATTTCAAAAATAATTTACATTTTTCTTTAGGGTAAAATAAAATATTGAAAACAAATTTTGTGAATTAATATTTCAAACACTTTTTCATATGTGCTTAATAAATATTATGAACAAACAACTAATTAATAATTCAAATTAGTTTTTAGATAAATATCAGATACCTGATCAAAAAAATATCAGATAAGGGAACATAATATAAATGCTAAAATTTATTTCTTACGATAATTAAATCCCATATAACTTAAAAATAACAATGAACATACTGCAATGCAAAACTATAAAATTTAATTTCATAATCAAAACACATTACCTTCCAAACACAAAATTTTTGTGTTTTATTCTAAAAAATGAGGAATTATAGGTCGCATCTCCTTTTAAAGGATATAATAGTGCTCTCTCCATGGTCATTTTCACCTGAAATTAGAGAGTTTTAAAATGTAATTAAAAAAATATAAAGATCAATTAACAATGCTGCTTGAAAAGTTTTATGGTGTAAACTATTAAATACAATAAATGAAGCAATAATTTTAAAGAAAATGACAAATGTTCAAATAAGAAATAGTAAAACCAATCATAGTTATTTTGCACCAACCAAATCTAAGAATTTCACAAGATAAAGGCAATGGTTGAAAAGGATATACAGCTACTGGAATTATTACATTTTTATTTACTTACTGATTTCAAGATTTCATAATTTAGTATAGTAGTTTGAAAAATTTCAACTTCAATGTTAATCTATGAATTCAAATGGTAAGAGCAATTATGCTACCTGGATATCGGAACAAAAGCTTGCCCTCTGCAGTATGTAGCTACTAGCTGCTATCTCTCATTCATCAAGCTTACAAAATAATAAAAGTATATGTGGTGGTGGAGCAAAGGAGTTAATGATTCCATCCTTGGTAGAAATAGAGTGAACAAATTTTAATTAAACAGAAATTTAAAAATTCTAATGTGTCTTTATCTATAGCAAAAAAAAAAAAAAAAAATCAAAATTGAAGTTAATGTATAGAATCTGCACTATTTTAGAAAATATGGGGCGCCGGCACCTTAAAAACATATAGTTAAAGTAGTGAAATTTGAGGATAATTTAGAGAAAGTTGATGTAATTCCAAAAGGTAAATCTTCAACTGTTTTGGTTATCAGAAAGTAATGAAGCATTGATCCAAGAATCCTTTAAGAGACTTCTGTGAACATACTTCAATAAGACTGCAAGAACTGAGTATTTTAGCAATTTATCGGGAACCTGGGGTAACTATTTCAAAAAACTCAATAAAAACGATTTAATTTAACAAATAATTCCAATTTAAAATAATAATGTAGGGTTTTATATTTAATATGACAGGGAGAGTCCGTCCAAATGAAGGTCGTTTTCATTTAATATGTTAAAAGTAAAACCCAAACTAAAAATGACAGGAGTGTACCCTTGGATTTGGTGATACTTTTTAAATATTTCATTGGGTGAGGATAATTATTTTATTCTGACAGACTATTTATTTTGGTAATACAATGAAATTTGAATTAATTCTGATAAAATGTGTGCCGCCCATTTGGTACAGTGGTGCTGACTGCAATGTCATAAGGCTTGGGATCGAATCCTGGAGAAGGTATGGATGTTTGTAAATGTATAGTATCTCTTTGGGGCATGGGGGCACTCTAAATAGCCGTCGAGCCACAAGTCCTCTCATGAGGTTGGTGGAAGGGGAAGAGAGGTGGGAGGCCCCTGGCCACCCCAGGATGTTTTCCCTCACAATGGGGGGGGGGAACCAAGCAAAACTGCACTGTCACCTGCATGGTACTCAAAGCTAAGGCTAACAACAGGTGTAAAAATCTAGCTCTTAACCACGAAGAATTTTGTGGGCTTTGATCTGATGTTGCTGTCAATCAGGTGTCATAAGTAACAACAACAACAACAGATCAGGTGTTGAGTATACTTGATTGCTATTTGTTATTTAAAATTGACAGATGTTTCTAAAAAGACAGGTAATTCTTTTTAGAGAAAACGTTTCATTATTCTTGTTTAAAAGCTTTATTAAGATTTTGACTTTAATATTCATTGCAAATTATATAAATTTTCTCTTTTGAGTTTACCTTCAGTTATTTTTCCAGTACAGTATAAATGAGATGTATAATTTACATTCCTTTCTTAAAATGATTTTTGGAGTGCAAGAGGAAAATATCTATGATAAAATGATGCTTTATTAAAGGAATGATTTTAATTATTTTCAAATGTTCGGTTTGTGAAAATTGCAAGTATTTTATTGAGAAGAATTTCACTGTTGAAACTATTTGGAAATACTGCAGGAGATGAATGAATAAACATCCTATAAGTCTCTGAGAAAGAATATTTGAAGAAAGTAATTAAAGTATGGATCAGGTTTTAATGAGAACGTAAGTAGATTCAGCCACATTCATTTAAATTCAATTCTATTCTAAATTTCTGATTTTATTTGGAAAAGGATGCACAAAAACAGCAATTTATTGAGCAGTATTTCATCTTTTTCACTGATCATAAAAAGGTTTATTTTTATTTGGAAGAATTAAAATTTGAAGGAGAAAATATGTCTTTGTTTTTTAAAAATTGTATGATTCTTATTTCTTAGTGTCATTAGATTCCAAAGGTTCTCTTTAAATGCTAAAATTCGTATTTTACATTATTTCATTTGGAATTTATTATTTTGCAATCTGCAAACAACTATTGATGCATATCAAAAGAGATTGCCAATTTCACCAAGGTGACACTAATTTACTCTTTAAACCTGAAAACACTTTGCCAAACAGAAAAATGTTTGTGCATAAATGATATATTTTGACTTTAAATAACACACAGAGAACAATATATATTATAATAATATGCCCTTTAATATAATCAATATATTTTGACATATAAAAAATAACACATATTTAATATGTCTAACATCATAATGCTAAATGGTTTGTAATTTCCTGTATTATACTGAAAAATTATCTATTAATTAAATGGATCTAAAATTTAAAGTTGTACAATAAAGAAACTCTTGTGTAAAGATGACCAAAGGAATTATCTAAACTATCAACTGCTTGGTGAATTCATGAAATGACATTTAATGCGGAAGACAGGTTAAATAATTAAAAGTAACAAATTTTACATATGACAATCCAATAAAAATATGTCAATAAATAATGATAGCATATTAATACAATAATAATAAAAGATGATTTAAAGATAAAATAAGTCTTATTAATTTTTCTGCAAAACAGATAATTTTACCACCACTTATTTGGGATAAAACTTTGGTCCTTTACAAGCCCCTAATTTAGAAATCTAGATAAGATTCATTTGAAGCTTTCAGAGAATAGAGGAAATCTTTCAATTCCAGAAAATTAGAATTACACAAAAAATTTAAAGATTAAATGTACATATTTTCAATACACTCAGAATTTTACTTGAGGCAGACTATCAACTATAGAAAGTTATAAAAAATTGACTAAAATTTACAAACTAAAATATTCTTTTAAAAAAATATCAAATTCTCAGAATAATAGTTATATTAATCCAAAATTGGTATTATCAAACAAATAAAGCATGGGTTATAAACAAAAACAGTTTTCGTAGTTATGTAATTACGCAACATAATATTATACTGCATAAAAAAATATCTTTATCCTCAATTCATAGCAAAGAAAAAAAAAAGGAAAGCTTTTACATTCATAATTTTTACTTTGCTATGTTTACATTCTTCTCACAAAAATTTAGTTATACTCTAATATTTATGTGCTGAAATCTTTTGGACAACTTTTAAATAACAGAAACAAAATTACGTAGTAATTTTTTTAAGTTCAAATAGAGGTTAAGTTTGAAGAGAAATGACACATTTACAATAAATATAATAATAAAATTATGATTAAAAATTTTTAAAAATATGAATATTTTTGTTTTGAAAAAAAAATCAATTGAATTACTTTATACCATATCATAAATCAACAGCTGCTGTAGATTTTATTTACGAAAATCGACAAACAAAAAAAAGGGGGGGGGGATACAAAACGAAGGAAAAATTAATGATGATTTGTAAACAGAAAATTATTACTGCAATTTTTTGTTATGTCATTGAATCAATGTACACATGAATATAACACAAGTAAACACAAATTTGACCGTTATACTCAGATTTTTTTTTTCTTTTTCTGAATTCAAAACTATATACTTACGCATCAAAAAATATTAAACTAAGTTCAAATTAAATGATATGAAAGCAGCTTCTCTGAAATGGCCCCAGTTTATTTATAAGAAGTTATATTCTTGCAAGAATATATTCCAAAACAACGCTCATCAAAGCAAAACAGAGATGTAACTTTGATTCTACTGCGCGTCAGAATGTTTTTGACGTATCCTGGTTACCAAACCATGTAGCTTATTTTGAACTTACCGCTATTCTCTGATTGGTTAACTTTACCAATAACTTTGAATACTCTCAGACCTGAATCATTAAAAAATATGACAACCCAAAATGCGACGTTTGGGTGAAAATTTTCCAAAAATTCTTTTATGCCTTCATTTTATAGCCCATACATTTAAGATTCCAAAAACACTCTATTTTTATTTCTATGATTTTAGAAGCAAAGTTACAAAATGGAAGTAGATCCCTACAAAATTTTTTTTTTAAATATTGAATTGAAATGTTCAGAACAGTTTTATTTAGTTACTAGCTTTCATGGCCCGGCGTTGCACGGGCTTATACCGTGGGTATAACTTAATCCCTATGTTAATTTCCTCCTTTCTTTCTGACGCCAACACTTTTGTGTGATTTTGACGCGTACGATGTGAATGCATGTCCCGTGAGTGCGTGTCATGGCTTTGTTGCTTAACATTTTCCCTTCTCTTCACAAATTCTCGATCCTAGTACCACTGAAGACCCGCAGTGTAGGGGGTAAATGCACATAAAATCTGTCGAGAGCACAAACGTCCTCCCGTTGGTGTGGTGGTGTAGTTAGGAGAGGGGGTGCCAGCTCAGGTGTTCTCCACGTCGCTTGACCATGGTTAAAAATTACGTGGACCATCCCCAAAAGGCCTCGTGTACCTGAACAGTGGGACGTTAATATTCACTCAATCTTCACAAATTCAGGACTTTCAATATTATTTTCCGAAATTACTTTGATTTCTTTGTTTCTTTCCTCTCCGCTTAGCCCGGCGTTGCACGGGCTTTTACCGAGTGAATAACTTCACCCTCATGGAAATTTCGTGTTTCCCTCAGGCCGATAGCACCTGTGTGTGTGTGTGCGATGTGAGTGATTTCTTTAACAATGTCATAAAAACTCCCTTTTTCGAAATTTGTTCTTGCGTTGGTGTGGTGTGGTAATTATTAAAGATGGGTGAATGTTCAGGTGTCGTCCTCGTCACTTGAGCATGGTTGAAAATTTCGAGGTCCGTCACCAAAAACCCTTGAATAGGCAAAGTGTGCGAATTTAAAAATCACCCACTCACTTTCCAATTCTTTCCTTTTCCTAAGTGAATAACTTCATCCCCATGGAAATTTCGTGTTTCCCTCAGGCCGATAACCCTTGTGTGCGTGTGTGTATGCGCGCGATGTGAGTGATTTCTTTAACTATGTCATAAAAACTCCCTTTTTCGAAATTTGTTCTGGCGTTGGTGTGGTGTGGTAATTCTTAAAGATGGGTGAAAGCTCAGGTGTCGTCCTCGTCACTCGAGAATGGTTGAAAATTTCGAGGTGCGTCACCAAAAATTCTCGAATAGGCAAACAGGGTGAAATGTAGCCTTTTTAAAGATAGTTGTATGTTGAAAAAAGTTAGAAAAGTAGAAATTTTTTAAGTTTCAAAATTTCACTACTATTTTAATTTTTGAAGTAAAATTGGGAGAATTTTTTGAAATATTCGACACGGGGGAAAAAGGTTTCATGCAATTACCTTTATAAAAGAAGAAATTATTAAATGATTGATTTAAGTATTTTGAGTGTTTTATTAAAATTTGTTCAAAAATGTTTTTTGGCTTTTTTTTGAAAATCACTGATTCTAAAAGTTTTAAAAATCATTTTTATTTAAAAGTAACGATGATGATAAATTTTAGAAAAAATCATGAAATATGCAAAATATCTTTGTTTTTTTAAAAAAAAAGTTTTTTTTAATTCTTAAAAAAAAAGATAGTTTTTGGCAGTTGATTTTTTTAATCACTGATTCTAAATATCAATGAACTTTTTAAAAATCATTTTACTGATTTCCCCCTGTTTAAGGCAGAATTTTTTTTGTGTAACCCTTGAGTTAGATGCGGTCGAAGGCGAAACAGGTCAAAAGTCTTTGGCGCAAAGCTAATTTTCGCCGCCAATGTTTGGCTAAATGTAAAATCGCGTATTTTGAATTATTTTAAAAATCATTACCTTCATTTTAAGGGCATAATTTTTACGTTAATGCTCTCAAACATCACAAACTATTTGCAAAAATAACGTACTTTGAAATAAAAAATGTACAAATTACTACTTTTTAATTTATTTCTCAGAAAAAACATAAGTTTACGAAAATCACAAAATATTTTTTTAAATCCGTAATTTTGAAGCAATTTTTTCAATCTTCGTATATGTTACGGATAATATTACTGTACACACGGAAAAAAGGTTTTGTGAGATTATCTTCATAAATGACGAAGTTATTCAATGTGAAGTAAAA